>JAULKM010033455.1:0-13547 GCA_032355605.1 Rubia tinctorum
GAGGTCAAGGGTACCAAAACCAAGGGTACCAAAATCAAGGGTATCAAGGATACCAAGGAGGCGGAGGTTACCAGTACTGTCAGTACAATGCGGCTAACCAAGTGCATCCTAACCTTCGTTATAGGAATGCACAAGGCGGCCAAGATGTTCAACCTTACCGGCCCCCTCAACAACCGTACCGACCTCCTCATCAGCTATATCGGCTACCTAAACCACAATACCCTAGGCTTGGTGATAAACTCCACAATGAAGGCGAGAGTTCGGGGATGTCAAACCAAGAGATCATGTAGGCCATTGGGAAGTTGGAAATGTGTGCAGATAAGCACGAAAGGCACCAAGAGAAGACCGACTCTAGCATCAAGAACCTAGAGACACAAATGAGCCAAATGGCTCAAATCTTAAGTCAGATGGAAGCTAGAGACTTGGGAAAGCTTCCTTCTTAGCCTGAGATCAACCCTCATCCAAATGTGAGTTCTATCTCTTCGAGGAGTGAAAATGAGGTGCAAGAGCCCCACAACACAGTTGTGGGTGAAATGTTGGTTGAGAAATAAGGAGAAGAGGAGGAAGAAGGCTTCGTGCAAAGGTCGGGATCAAATCCCGAAACCTCATCCCCTCTACACAAGAAGTCAAAAGGGGAGGAGTTCCCCGTCTATGAGCCGGAACCACAGTTTCTGGAAGCCTTGAAGGAAGGAAGAACCGAGGAGGCCTATAAGGGCGTCTACATTTTCCACTCATGAACTCTATGAAGCATATTCCTAATTATTCTAAATTCCATAAAGAATTGTGCATGACCACTAGGAAGCAAAAATTGCAAACTAAAAAGAAGAGTGAAAAGAGTGAGGAGGTCTTAACCCTTTGTGATGAGAAATTACCTCCTAAGTGTGATGATCCGGGAATGTTCACCATTCCTTCTGAGATAGGAGGGAAATGTGGTAACAATGATATGCTACACTTGGGTGCTTCAATCAATGTGATACCATGCTCTTTATACTAAAGTCTAGATCTTGACACCCTACACTAAATCGGGGTTGTCATCAAACTAGCCGATCACTCTAGCACATACCCAAAAGGTATTGTGAAGGATGTGTTGGTGAAGGTGGATTCTCTGACATTCCCCGTTGATTTTTACGTCCTTGATATGGGAAATGATAAGCATGCAGCGCCGATTTTGTTAGGTAGACCATTTTTGAAAACTTCTAGGACAGTCATTGATGTGCATAGGGGAGCATTGACCATGGAATACAATGGGCGAAAAATTGAATTTAACATGAACAATGTTATTGCCCATCCTGCTAAATACCATTCTTCCCAAGCTCTTAATGTAATTAATTATGAAAAGAAAGATGTTTCTAAGTCCAAGGTTAGTTCCTTAATTGTTGCCATGAATAGTGCTTTAATTGCAAATGTTGTTAGTACTAAACTGAAGGAATTACCATTTATTACTAATGTACATTTATTATAATTATGTTAAATTAAGTACTACCATCATAATAAACTATATTAATATAAAAATTATTTACTGATATGCACTGTCTTTCCATTGACTTATGGAAATACGAGGTTTAATTAGAATAATAAAAAGGTAAAAGGTTTTAGTTGCAATATTAAAATTTTACAATGTAACGTGCAGTAGTTATAAAGTTTATGACCCAATTAATATGATGTGGTAATCCGATCAACTAAGATACTCACCGTTCACCGTAATGTATCACCTCCTGCAAGACAAATCCCGAAACTAACTCCGGGAAAAACCCTCGGACATTTAAGTCAATATTTTCCTTAGAGAACTAGAATTTCTCAGTTTAGCCTTACTTACATAAGCCAGTGTTGCTCTTCCTATATTTATAGCCTCTCATGGTTGTGGTCCCACATTATTCAGGTTTGAGATTGTGGGTCGCATCGTGATCACTATCTTTCCGGTTCGTGTCTACGTGCCGCCTTTATCGGTTTATAGTTGAATCTACGATAACCTTGTTCCTTTTCTATCGGCTCGCTGTTGACTTGGAATTCTGGGCTTAATGGTCTTGGTTGTACGTGAATCAAGATTGGGTTGGGCTTTAGAAGTTAGCAGTCTCTAGTTGGGCTAGGTATACACCATTAGCCCCCCCCCCAGCCATGAAGACTGGCAAATATGAAGCGATGACTTTGTATTTTTGTACTATATTTCCAAACTGTTGTTTTGCAAAGTCTTAAAGTTGTAACAATTTGTTCGTCAATATTGTCTTCGCGAAGTGTTGCTTACTTCTTGGCTACTAATGTGATGCTGCTTGTTTTTTTATTTTGAAGTTTGAATTTGAAATTAAATTTTTTCTCTTTGTCTTCTATACCTATAACTAACTTAGCCATTTGAGATTTTGCCTAATCGAACTTAGATTTCCTCCTCCTTATTCGTTTTATTGTTCCGGAATTCTCTCTTGTCGTTATGTCTTCCCCTTTATAGTATTCATTGTATTGTGTGTACCTATATTCCATCGAAGTCTCGTATTCCTAAAAAGTTAGTTTACTTTTTGACAGACGTCAATCATTACTTTTCTTTTCCATTTTAAATTCTCTTTCCTTTTCAACTTCTTAAACTTAATCTGCTAACCCATTTGTATTCTTCGTCTTCTTCTTTTTTCTTATATTGCTCTTGTTCCTCGTCACTCCTCATCAGAGCGTAAGTTTTCTCTTTCAAATCTTCTGTGTAGGGCGATACTTGTGTATTTGTGCATTATCTCTGTTACCCTAGCTTTGTTTTTGAATATTAGTGTAGGAATTTTTTTATTGGATTTCTTTTCCTCTGGCTTTTTCCGGTATGTGTTTTGTGTTTCTTCCTCTATTTATTTCCAGAATATACCTCTTTCTTTGGTGTTCTTGTAACTTCTTATTGATATTTTTCCTTTGGATCTTTGGAGTTCTTACTGCTTCAAGGTATGCCTCTATTAATGTTGAACCTTCTGAAAGAGACGCACCCGGTGACCATGTCAATTTTGGGGAGGATTCCGACCATCCCACCGTCTCTTCTATCATAAGTAGTATTATTTCTTAAGGATACTTATCGTTTCTATCTTCGTATGAACTAAGGGCCCCTGAGGCTTCTGAAAGTGTTCACACTCCACCCTCCTGATTTATCTCCTGATATTTGGACTATCTCATTATTGGGTCGCATTATATCAACTTCATCCTAAACTTATTTCAATATTTGTTATTTTTTACCATGTGTGAGAAGCGGCTCAAGTTCCTTTTTCCATCAACCTATTTTCTAGCCTTACTAGCTTCGCAAAGTGAAGAACTCGTCTGATGAATTTGCCCTTTGCCTAGTCATTCCATCAGTTGAGTTCGTTGGTGGATTCCTTAATAACTACGAGGTATGGCGTAAAAAGTTTTTTTTTCTAAAACCTAGTAATGAGACCCAACAATATTTTTTAGTTTGGAACTTCAACGTTCCTAAATCAAAACTTCTTAAGGCTATGGCTCACCTTAGATATTGTTTTGAAACTCATCTAACATTCAATGTTTCTTCGCAATGCTAATATTGTGAGCGAAGATGTTTGCTTGTCACTATTTTGTTGTTTCTTTTTGTCCTATTTATTTATCTCCTACTATTCTATCGTCTTGTTGTCTCCTTGTGCTCGTTTGACTTTCTTGGTCAAATTGCAGATATGGATTTCATCAATTGTCTTGTTGATAACCCTTTTATCTCTGATGATGAAGATGAACAACCTGACGACATGGCCGTTGAAACCCATGAAAACATTTCCACTGTTGTCTCTTCAGAGAAAGTGACCGAAGGTGGGTCCCAGCAAAAATATTCTGAGGCTACCGCTAAGGAAGGTGGGGAGATCGCTTCCCACAATATTGATAACTTTTCTCGTAGAAAAAAGAACAAGGAACGAACCTATGGGACCTCCAAAACTTCGGAGCCTCCTCAGGGGGGCGTACCAAACATTCCCACTCTAAGCCCCTGCCACGAATCCGTGATTTGATAATGGAGGGAACTATTCTTGCTACCATTTCTAAGTTATCTCTCTATGAGATAGTATCCATGGTACGTTTCTTAAGGATTTATGTGTGTTCTAATTTTGTATTTCCTTATTATTATATCTAACTTCCATGCTTATCTGCATACTTATGAATATCAGGTTGGTGAGAGTTTAAAACTCGTTAGCCAACGGGTTACTGAGTTTGTTATAGGGGACGGTTCATTCCTGGAGAAATGGCAGGTGGCTGAAGCGAAGGGCACCACTTTGAGTGCCTCTGTTGGGGATGGCAAAAAATGTGCATAGACAGCTGAGGAGCGTTCTTTGTCCACAGAGAGGGAATCAACTCGGTTACGTTCCAAGTTAAAGGAGATGCGGACTAATGGTCCTGCTTCACCTGGCTATACTTAGGTCCTTGTTGATCGTCTGGTGAAGACGAAGTCCTTCTTTTCTTTATTTGAAGAGATATACACTACTGTTTGCCGAGTTACGTGTGCCGAGGCTTTGGTGGAGCTGTGAAATTTGAACCCTACTGTGAAGGTCCAAAACTTGCCTAAATTTGCTAAGTCTGAGAAGGTGCTCAGCAACAGAAGGATTTTCTTAACAATGGGTTCATCCTTAGCATTTCTGATGGAAGTCACCCTTATGTCTTACTATCTCACATTGCTGCTCTGCCTTGCTTGTCCTCTGTGACAGAACTTAAGAAGTTGATTATTTTGAGGATCTTCTCATCAGGTTCTTGGCCTTCCAAGCATGTTGTTGACTCTGCTATGAATGCGAATGAGGCCAATGTGAGCTGTGAGCTGTGAAGGCGATGTGAACACTGAGGTCTCTGCCTAGAATGTGAGCAAGGAGGATTCCACTGCCATTATTCAGACTTCGAGTGTTCCTTCTTCTAATGTTAGTGGATCTTAGTACCATTGACTTTTATTTGTAATTAACAAGAATATTCTGGTGTATGTCTATACAATTTATATTATTATGGGTATTAACTTTAACTTTTTATTTAAAAATTTTTCCTAGTTCTCATTTTATTTATTCGTATACAGGGTTTTGATATTTTGGCTGATCATAAGTTTTTGAAATACTTCTGGGCTGCACGTTTGGGTGTTCGTCTAAAGTCTATGTTACTTGGCATCCATGATCTTTAAATTGGATGAAAAAGACCATAAAGGATACTCAAGATTTTGTCTGCGAGCTAAAAGATTTTTGTACTGAACAGAACAATCTTATTCGGTGCCAACGGCTGAGCATGGTTAGAATGCTCCATCAGCAGGGGGGCGCTAAGAATTTTTCTTCTAACAAGGCCAGTGAAGCTCATCAAAAGGCCCAAATCATTGATAAAGAGTGTTCTAGCATTGACGATTTATTGGAGCTATTGAAGAAAAATCAGAATGAATGTGATCATTTGTCTTCTTCTGCAACCGAATGGCAAAGTAAGTTTGACGAACAGTTTGCTATAAATACTAAGTTTCGTAGTGAGAATGAAGAGCTTCGTGCCAAGTGCAATCGTCTTGACTTATGTGTCCATAAGAATGAATAAGCTTGTGTTGAATATAAGGATAAGCTTCAAGCCCTTCCCTCATATTCCCGTAGGTCTACTGATCGTGGTGACCTAACGATGAGTATCGCCAAACAGAGGATTAACTTATCTGAAGTTGTCAGGTCTCATATTTTCCAATTAGAAGACAAAATTGAAATTTTGAAGGCTACGAATAAGAATTATCAAGATACTATTGACGTTATAGGCGTGCAACATGATCGCAAAGAATTTGGCCCTATAACTTATTTTAGGGCATACTTCGTCAAGCATCTTTACCATATGGAGCGAAGATGTTTTACTCGGCATCCCACCTAATTGTACATGAAATGGAATTGTGACCATATGTTAGAAGATGAGTGTGAAGCTCAACGATCTCGTCGCGAGGCTAAGCAATCAATTCGCAAAGTTGAGCCACCTCGCCGCCATGGCGGTTCTTCGTTCTCTGGATCATCACGTGTATCTAGGTGTTAATAGTTTGTTTTTTGAAATGTTTGGAATAGTACCTAATGTTTGTTGTGTTTTGGAATTCAGTATTTATCACTTTTTGCGAACACAAAAGTGTTATTGTTTTTTCACTTCCTACTGTTCATTCGTGGATGCATTTACCACTTTCGTGCTTTATTTTTTGAAGTTGTATAATTTCACTGTTAGTATTGCTGGCATGTTTGTATATTTTACAAGATCTATAGCTTGCAAAATTAGGGATACTTTGAAAACTTTCAAGATCTATTGCTTGATTGCTTCGTTGTTTTCTGGGCATATCTGCCTTTTTGAAATATCTATAGCTTGCTAAATTGAGTTTGATTAGCTCCAAGATCTATAGATTGGTAACTTGCGAAGTTGTATTGTGCAAACTGCAAGATCTATTGCTTGCTTGCTTCGCTGTTTTTGTAGGCATATATGCCTTTATGCAATATCTATAGCTTGAAATAGTAAGATTACGACTTTGTAAAATCTATAGCTTACAAAGGTGAAAAATTGTAAGTTGTTGCTTCGCGTTTCGCCCAACTTAATTGTTCGCGATGTGTCTTAGTTGGCTATGTTTCAAAGAAGATGAAAAGTATGTTGTTCCCCAAAGATGAACTTTTATATTAAACATGTAATGCTATGATAATATCGTTTTGGAAAGAAAACAAGGATGCAAACAATCACCAATGATCATCTCATGGCTTCTATACATTTGGTTTTTTTCCTACTCTTCTCCTTAGATGCTAAACATAAAAATTTCTAAGGTTGATCACGTGCCAAGTATTGGGGACGGTACTGCCATCCAATCTCTCTAACTCGTAGCAGTTGAAACGATGCACTTTTGTTATCTTGTACAGGCCTTCCCACTTGGGGCTTAGCTTTCCTTTTTCTTCCTCTAAGATAGCTTCATTCTTTCACAGCACAAAGTCACCAATTTAGAATTGCGTCTCCTTGACCTTCAGATTGAATGCTCTAGCCATCTTCTCCTTATACTTCGCCTCTGTAATTGTTGCTCTCTGCCTTTTTTCTTCGAGTTAATCTAGGTCCAATATTATCAATTTGGGATTATCACCCTCCTTGTATACCTGTACTCGAAGGCTAGAGTTTCCGATTTAACCGGTATTACTACCTCATGACCATAGACTGGGCTATATAGTATCTCTCATGTTAGTTGTCGAACAGTTGTTCTATATGACCACAGGGTATTGGGTATTTCATCCACCCAACCAGTTCGCTTCCCTTCAAATGTTTTTTGTATACCCTAAACTATATTCCTGTTGGTGACTTCCACTTGTCCATTGGCTTGAGGATGAGCTACAGAGGTGAACTTCTGTGTAAATTCTAACTTTGAGCACCATTCGGCGAAGACTCTGCTATTGAATTGTGTGTCATTGTCCGTGACAATAGTTTGTGGCACTCCAAAGCAACAAACTATGTTTGGCCAGGCGAAGATCCTTGTTACTTTTGTTGTTACTCTTTTTAGAGGCTTGGCTTCCACCCATTTGGTAAATTAGTAGATCGTGACTATTAAGAATCTTGCATTGCTAGTACCCTTAGGAAAAGGTCCTACCAAATCAATTCCCTACTTATCGAATCCAAGCTCCATATATTCCTATTGAAACAGCCTGTGGTTTGTGTGATATTGGAGCGTTGATCTGGAAACTTTTAAATTTGAGAACAAAGTCATACGCGTCATTGAACATACTCGCCCAATAGTACCCTGCTTGAATTATCTTCTTTGTGATCGTTCTAGAGCCTTGATGTGTTCCACACAATCATTCATGCACTTCCCTCGGGTTATTCCTTGCTTGCGATGGTCCTATACACTTTATCCATGGAGCCAAGAAACCTTTTTTGTACAAGGTTCCCTCTTCGTATGAGTAATTACGAGATCGCAACTCCAATTTTCAGGCTTGCAACTTATCTTCTGGCAGCTTTCCTTTCTCAAAGTATTCTATCAGCAGAGTCATCTAGCTTACTTCTTTAGTCTCTACCATTGACATGGTTATAGTTACCGTACTTCTGAATGGGATAACCCCTACCTTAACATCTTTGTGGCCGAGGGATGAATCAAATCCAGCCGTTGCTAGCTTGCTCAAGGCATATGATTTTGTGTTCTCACCCCTTGGTATATGTTGAACATCACAGTATTCAAGTTGGGTCATGAGCTGACTAACTTTTCCCAAATACTTTAATAGTTGATCTTCTCGAACCTCATAGTCTCCCTGCACTTACTGAACCACTATCTGCCACTCACTAAAGGCTTTAATGCTTTTGAACTTCATTTTGATTGCAAGATCTAAACCACATTTTAAAGCTTCATATTCCTCTTCATTGTCGGTGAGTGAACATTCGAAACAAAGTTAATATTTGTGCTCCCCTCCTTTTGGGTTGACCAATAGCAGTCTCACACCTCGACCTTCCTTGTTGGATGCTTTATCCACGAATAGTTTTCATGCAACATTTTCCCACATGGATTTGTATTTATTGATTCCAAGATTCTGATGCACATTTTCTTCTTATGCATCTTCGCTCGTCATCTCTGTGATCAAGTCTGCTAAATCCTGAGCCATTATTGCAGTTCATGGCTTGAATTGAATTTCATATTGTCCCAACTCAAGAACCTGCCTTGTCATTCTACTCGATGCTTCAGACTTGCTGAGAATGTTATTGACTAGGTGATCAGTATAGAAAACTATCATGTGGCTGTGGAAATAGGTTCGCAACCTTCTTGCTTAGTATACAAAAGCTATAATTAGCTTCTCGACTGGCATGTACGCTCTCTCTGCACTTTGTAGTATTCTACTTATGTAGCTTACTGGTATCTACTTATGTCCTTCTTGTCGCACTAGAATCGAACTGACTGCATTCTTTGAAACTGGCAAGTACAAATACAAGTTTTCTCCCAAGATTGGCGAATTCAATATTAGTAATGTCTGGAGCTGCTCTTTCAAGGATTCATACACCTTCTGAATGTCCTCGTTCTAGCTGAACTTCTTTACCTTCTTGAGGACTTTAAAGAGTGGGAAATTTTTCGCAGCTGCCTTTGAAACAAATCTACTGAGTGTTGTCAATGATCCCATCAATATTTGCACTTCCTTGACTGTTAGTGGTTGAGGGAGGTTCATTATAGCCTGTATTTTCTATGGATTGGCCTCAATTTCCTTGAAAGACACCCTATATCCTAAGAATTTCCCTGCGTCTACTTCAATTATACCATTTTTAGGATTAAGCTTCATGTCTATCCCACTTAGTGTATCCAATGTCTCTTTCAAATCCTCCGTAGAGCTGCCGATCTTTTTACTCTTCATAACCCTTTCATCAATATATGCTTCCACATTTCATCCTATTTGACTGGAAAATGCATTGTCGATCACTCTCTGGTACGTAGCACCCACATTTTTTAGGCCAAACGGTATTTTCACATAACAAAATATCCCAAAGCATGTTATGAAAGCGTTCTTCTCCACATCTTCTAGGTCCATTAGTATTTTATGGTATCCTTTATATGCATCCAGAAAAGCTAGAACTTCGTACCCCTAAATTGCTTCAACCAACTGGTCAATCTTAGGTAGAGGGTAATAATCCTTTGGACACGCCTTATTTAGATCAGTAAAGTTTATGCGCATTCTCCATCCTGCGTCAGGTTTTTTAACCATCATTGGATTCGCCAACCATTTGGGATACGTTATCTCCTTAAGGATACCCACTTAAAGCAAAGCTTTCACTTCTTCTTCAATTTCCTATTGCATGTTGCCAATCATGAGCGAAGCTTCGCTGTTTCTTCTTGATTGGTTTTACTGAATTGCTGATGTTAAAAGAGTGGGTAGAAATTCCTAGGTCAACTCCTCACATGCGAATGTGTCCTTATGACTTCGCAGGATTTTGATGACCTTTTCTTTTTCCATATGTGGAAGATTTTTCTCTATTTTAATATACTTAGAAGTGTCTTCGTCATCTAAAGTAATGACTTCAGTTTCTTCCCCTAGATCTACTGCTGACTTCTCCTGCATGAGTAAGCCATTATCTGAAATAGAGCTAACCATCTTTGCTTGCTCTGAAGTTTTTCATTCTTTCATCGCGATGACCGCACAGTGCCTCCCTATCTGTTAGTTTCCTCTTATTGTTACGATTCCAGTTGGAGTTGGAAACTTCATTACTAAATGATACTGAGACCATATCGCCTTTGTTGTATTCATCCATGGTCTTACAATGATGGAGTTAAATGGGATTGGTGCATCCATGACCAATAAGTCACACATGATGGTACAATTTCTATCATTCTCCCCAATTGTGACAGACAACTGTATGTTGCCTAAGGGTGTCTCTGTTTTTCCTGTAAATCCTACTAGTGAGGATGTGGACCTTTTTAGATCAGTTTACTTGAACCCTAACCTATCGAAGCAATCAACGAATAGGATTTCAACTGCACTACTATCATCCACATATTCTCTATGAACCGTTGCATTTCCAATTTTATAAATGATGACCATTGGGTCGCTATAAGGTGAAGCATTTAAAACTGCATCCTCTTCGCTAAATGTAATTGTCTCGTCCGAATGAAACCTCTTGTCGATAGGCTCCTGTGGTGTTTGCTATCATCGATGCCGGTTCGCTAAACAACCCTCTGTGTGTTTTCCATATTTCTTTTATTGACTTTGTCATGGGTGTATCCTGATATGATGCGACCTACATCCCTGGTTCTCTTCCCTTAAAAGGGGTTGTTCCTTTTCCTTTCTTTATAAACCCTCCTTGTGTATCTTCCATCACTTTTTCTCACCTCGCTTCTGCTCTTTTTTGCGGTTATTTACTTCCTTCGTTCTCACATATTGTTTGATCATTTTTACACGTCCCTTGGGTTCTCATGCATGTTCTTCGTGGTTTCTTTATAAAATTCTCCTAATCGTATGCCATCTGTAAACGCGCCCAAGGAATATTGGATTGACAAATCTCAAACTTGCAAGCTTTTGGTGACGAACCGATTATGATACTCTGCGAGGTTCTCATCACTTCGCGGAGCTATATTGTTTAGGCCTACGATTATTTTGGTGAATCTTTGCTTCTGATAGAAGCGACCAAAAAAAATCTAACAATTGTGCCCATGACCTAATGCTTCCTTTTGGCAAGTCTTCGTACCATGTAATCGTTGTTCCAGATTAAAAAATAGGAAAAGCCTTGAATACTAATTTGATTTATGCATCATGAAATCTCATGTTGTTGCAATATGAATGCAGAAATTCTTTCAGGTCTTTAGTTCCATTATAGATCTTAACGTGCAAAGGAAGCTTGAAATATTTTGGCATTTTAAAATCCCAAAGATGTGGTGCTAGTGGTGATTTATCCACATCGCCGTCTGCCACTATCTCCCTTAAATTATCTTTGTACATAAGATTCTCGTGCCCTTGACTTGGTCTCTTATGTACCCTTGGAGATTTTGGCTTGAGCGTTGCCAAGAACTGGTTATACTGGCTTTCTCTGTTCACTTGTAGGAATGCTGCGAACGCTTTCCTTTCCTTCTCTTTGTTTGTAATAGAAGACTCTGCTTCCTTCTCATCATCTTCTGTATCTTCCCTGTTATTTTTCTTTTCTCACCTAGGGACGTAGGCTTTGTTTTGGCTGGGATGCATGCTATTATTGCGTCCAACCGCTTGTTCTTGAATTTGATAGTTATAGTTTTTCTCACTTCTAGTGAACACCAGAATTTACTTGAAGGATTCCGAAACGAAAAAAATTCCATCGCCACAGATGGCACCAAATGATGTGGTAATCTGATCAAGTAAGATGCTCGTCGTTCACCGTAATGTATCCCCTCCTGCAAGACAAATCCCAGAAGTAACTCCGGGGAAAGCCCTCCGTCATTCAAGTTAATATTTTCCTTAGAGAACTAGAATTTCTCAGTTTAGCCTTACTTACCTTAGCCAGTGTTGCTCTTCCCGTATTTATAGCCTACCATGGTTGTGGTTCCACATTGTTCAGGTTTCAAATCGTGGGTTGCATCGTGATCACTATCTTTTCGGTTCGTATCTACGTGCCGTCTTTCTCAGTTTATAGTTGAATTCATGATCACCTTGTTCCTTTTTTATCGGCTCGCTGTTGACTTGGACTTCTGGGCTGAATGGTCTTGGTTGTTTGTGAATCAAGATTGGGTTGGGATTTAGAAGTTAGCAGTCTCTAGTTGGGCTAGGTATACACCATATTACAACCAAAAATGTTTATTTTCATTTCTTCTAATTTATAATTTAAACCTTGTTCTTTCCATGTTTTATGAAAATGCCATCTTTCAAAAGACGGACTCTAACTATAATAGCAATATGTATTTAATATATATTATTAATATAATATGTAATACACGCAAAGGAATACTTACTAGAAGATTAGAAAGAAGAAAAAAAAGAGTCATTATAATCATTTGAATCTTTTCATAGCTTAAATTAGTTATTGTACAGGACATGAACATTACTTCACGATAGAACTGGTTATAATGACTCTTTTTAAAAGTTCAATATGATGCATTTAGAATTATATAAACAAGTTCAAATTCGATGCAATTAAAATTGATGCATAACCAGTTCTCATTGCTTAACCAGATCTACAGTGGAAACTGATGCATTTAAAATTATATGGATGATTCTATGAACAGTAATCCCTTATGAGGATATTTTAATAGTTAGTAATCATGAACAATGTCGATAAACAATAGTGAGGAATAGTGTGTGAACAGTAAAAAATACCATAACATAATCATCCTGGCATAGTTGATATTTATCCATATGCGATCCACCATCATCCGTATGTAATCGATCATCATCCATATGTGATCGATCATCACCCATAGTTCATTTTCCTGAATTTTACGTAAAAATAAGATGTTTGAAATTTTAAAGAAATAATTCTCTATTTATAGAGATTATATAGACATTTTCAGAATTAAAGTCTGATTATGATTAATGTCATATATATAACTAGAGTTGGATTAGGATTAAAATTATATTAAAGATAATATAGTGAAATTAGATATTAATTCCTTTTTAATTTTGATCCCAAAAATCCCTTTAATGTCCGCTCCTACAAGCATTCCAGATTGGCTAACAAGAAGACAGTTACCATTCAGTCAGGAGGTAAGGACCAGTCTGTTGCTGGCCACCTCTAAGACCAAGAAATAGAGCAAGCCTGCGCCTTTGCTGAACAAGTATGTCATGAAGAAGGACTTCAGGCGGATGGAGTAGTTATAATTTTTATCAAAATTATTGGGGAATGTTTAAGATATAGAGTTTTTTAGGACTAAAAACTCATAGTTAGAATTAAATCTTAATTGCAAGTCCAAAAATATAGTAAATCCTTCATTAAAATACCTGCATTTAGGAAATCCTTACATGTACTTAGATTTACCCTAAAAATATCAGCAACTTGCAATTGTGTAGGGACTTGTCTGACATGAACACCCCATGTGCAACCATCTCACGAATAAAGTGGTAGTCTGCAAATACCTAAAATTCTCTTGGGGATTATACAAATATACCCCTATATAATAAGGAAAGTGCATATATAACCCTCAGTTAATTTTTAGTGCAAATATA
>JAULKM010033465.1:0-13547 GCA_032355605.1 Rubia tinctorum
CTACTACTAATCATACTAATTAACAAAAGCAATTCAAACATTGAATCAAAGTAGAACAAAGATGAAAATATTGGAAAGCTAGGGTTTTTCGTAGAGAAAGTCGGGAGAAAATTTGTTGGGGAAGACGAGAAAAAGTGATGAGTATTTATGGTACAAAATCCCAAAAAGTAAGTCTGGGCAGGTGGCCGTCGCGACTCGTGACAGAGAGATTATCCTACCCTCAAGTGACTTATCTCTTTGGTCTTCATGTAGTCTTCTCTGCTTCTTTTCTCCAGGTCTTCAAAAGTCTTCATAGTCTTGAAAATGGAGTCTTCACGGTCTTCAAATCTTCAACAATTACCTCATCTCACGAAATTCTTATTACAAGTGACAAAAGCGATAAATTCGCTCTCAACTCTAATAATATAACGGTTGATTCACATCGTTGTTTCATTGGCTGAAGAACGTGGGATGCCATGAATTGATTGTATAGATGCAAGTTGGGAACTTGTATTGGACTGACCCGCCATGAGAATACTGCAAGATATTCCTAATGTCTTAAGTATTTCATTGACTGTAGGATTGTACACCTCATACCCGAGTAATTCATTGTTTGCTTGCTTGTGGATTGGTGCACCTTGAGCCTATCAAGTGTTTCACCATAAAAGGATACTATAAAGGCAGTTCTTGGGTTGCCATAAATCGGGTGGAGTAAACTTGAATGTTCAAGAGAGGGATTGTCTTCCCATTTAGATGAGATTCTTATGGGCCTCTCAGAGAGTTGGGAATGTAAAATGCATGGTCATGCTCATATGGATTAAGGATTAATCATCTTTCCTAACTTTTTGACTTGGGAATTTGAGAAATACATTTGAATTGATAAGGATGACATGTTATCTTACCGTATGTTCAGGTGAAGACATTAAGTGACAAAGGAATACGAATGCACACTTGTTATAAGGGACAAGTGGGAGATTGTTGGAATAGTGTCATTTAGTCAATGTGCATTTTCCTAATATAGTTAAAGGATTAATTACGAAGATAATTAATTCAGATATTTTGAGTGATCGAAATTTTTGGCTTGAAACCGATTTCGATCTACTAGCATCAATTGCATTGGGCTTGTAGCTTATTATCACTGAACCTATATGGTCACACACACAAAGCATGAAATTGGATAAAATAAATAACTATTAGGCTAGGAGTTTGTTAGTGATTAAATGAGAATTGAGTTTAGAACTCATTAAATCTAATTGGGCTAGGCCCAGATTGACTTGGATTAGAGTTTCTTTGGTTAATGACTATTCTATATAAATAGATATATTTATAGAAATGTTCAAGATGAAAATATTAGAACCCTATAATTCTGGAATGATTGAAATAATCCAACCATTCTCGGACCATGACGAGAATAAGAAAGACTGAGTATTTGCTTATTGGTCAATTTTCTAAGCTCACGGTGGTCAAGGCGATGTGATCGTGTTGTGTCAATACGTATAGAAGAATCACATTTGGGGTTCTTATCTCCATGGTTGATCGAATATAACGGTAAAGTACGCTTCAAAGATAATCTAAACTCTTAGATAGATTCTAATTAATTACATGCAAGAGATCCATGATTATATAATTAATTTTCTGTTATATTAGATTTAACCAATTCCTAACATTTTGGCCACCAGATAAGATTTTAGACCTCAAAACAACTTTTAATATTTATTTCTTACTTTTATTTGAGAATTTTAATATCTTGTATTAAGGGTTTCATTATAGTATTTAAAGAATCATGGTTACAAAATATTTTATCTTTCATTCAATAATATTCTCGATATATCATCATCTTTCTTGATGGATTCCAAAACTTGCTCTTAGGGTTTGAAGCTCGTGAGCCCTATTTATTTCTTGTATTTGCACTTGTGAATCCTGTGTTTTCTGACTTCTTCAGGTGGTATAAGAGTAGGCTTTCTCTTGTTTCTTTTCTCTTGATTCACGCTGGGAGATTAACCAACAAACATGGTTGATTTAGATGGGGTGGCTGATGTGCACATAGAAGCATGTGTTTTCTTATGCATTTGGCAATCTTATTAGTAGATTTTGTATGGTTGATTGCTAGGTTTATTTACATCACAAGGGGTTTATATAGCCTTTGTTGGTTCTCTTATCCAAATCCTTCATTTTATAGATTTATTTAGACCTAATAAACGCTATATCCTTACAAGCATCTAGATCCTATTTTGGGAGCTTCATTGTAGATTACTCATAAGCACTTCGGAGTAGAAGGCCATTCGCAAAAATTGTAGTAGATATTGAAAACCATTCGCAAGATTGGTAGTAGACCGAAGGTCACGCGCTTAATCGTGGTGTTGATGGAAATGTGCCAAAGAGAGAGTTGAAACCTAGACTACTTAGAAGACAAGTATGACCATGCCCTTTTACACAGTCAGTGCCAGCTAAAGGTGGAAATGTGGCTAAGTATAGGCACGGGTCGTGCCCTTTTACACAGCACGTGCCAACAAGCGGGACCGTGCAACTAAGTTCTAGTGCGGGTCATGTCCTTTTGCACAGCCTATGTGCCCCGAAGATCAAGAATTGAAGACCCAGCCCACGCCCTAAGATGTTATACACGGATGCACCATTTGAAGACAAAGAATTTAACTCATGTCCACGAACCGTAAAGATCTGCATGGGCCGCGCCATTTAAATGGCCATTCTGCAGCCCACAAAGATTTGCACAGCCGCAATGCTCAAAAGGCTGAGATACCCTTCCTAGTCAATGGTCCGTGCGCTTCTGCACAGGTCATACCACACGAGTTGTGTGCTATTGCATGACTCATATCGGCGTGGCAGATTAGGTTTTCTCTAGGTCTGGGCCTCTTTGTGGCCCATTTTCTATCTACTATATAAAGAGCCTATGTCTACTAGGATTTAGTATTTAGAGAGTAGTTAGAGAGTAGTTAGCATTAGTTGTAATTTCTATTCTCCAAGTTTCTAAGAGTAAGTAGAGAGAAAAGGGGAATAACCCTTCTCTCTTATTTTAATATTTCCTAGTTTTGCCCAAGGGCATTGAATCCAATAATAAAATTGGGTTCAATGCTTAGGGACTAGTTTGTTTTCTTGGGGATCTAATTTTTATTTCATGATTTCCTGACAGATTTTATAAGATTCTAGGTTTCCTTATCTTGTTATAGTACATTCCCGTACCACGAACTTAGGAACTTTACACTATCTACCATTTTTGTTGAAGAAAGAAGAGTTGAGATAGCGAAAGACAATCAGACTCTTAGGTAGTTGATGGCTCCAAATTTTGATAGTTAACCCCTTTTCATAGTCTTCCCGCCTTTGCCACCTAATGTCACTTGTGAGATGAAGAGCGGTATGATCCAATTATTTCCTACTTTCCATGGGATGGCCGCAGAGAATCCTAAAAAACACTTGTCGGAGTTTCATTTGGTTTGCACCAATATGAAACCACTGGGGGTGTCGGAGGAAGACTAAAATCTGAGTTCATTTATTTTTTTCGCTATGAGACGCGGCCAAGAATTGGCTCTATTACCTTTCACCCAACTTTATACTTCCAGGATGGACATGCAGAACAGATTTCTTGAGAAATAATCCCTGCTTCAAATTCTGCGGGTTTAAAGAAGCAACTATCTAATATTTTGCAACTGGCGAACGAGTCCTTGTATTAGTACTGGGAGAGGTTCAAGCGGTTATTGACTAGTTGTCCTTATTATTCATTCAAGGAAGGTGGAATTTTCTATTACTTATTTGAAGTTGATTTAGGTAGGTTTGGGGTTGGATGGCCGTTTTCAGCTTTTTTATATCTAAATCTTTCTTTTCTTAACATACTTTGAATCTAATGGAATTTTATCCTTATGAGTGATGTGCTCATATTTTTTTAGCACATTTGAAACTCATATTTGTAATAGACTAAGCTTATATGTAAGAATAATGGATGCTTTGTTGGTAAGAAAATTAGGATGAGGATTTAGGAGTTATATCCTAAGTCTCTAGTTTAAGATGTTTTTGGAAGATCTTTTATGATCATGTTCATGATGAAAGATTCAATAATGAAGATTCACAGGGAAAATAAGGGTTTAGAAGCGAAAGCCAATACAATATGGTAGAAGAAAAGTCCGGATTTAAAGAAGGGCCGGCCGACAGACTCGAACACTGGCCAGTCTGCCGACCGGGTGAAGAAGACCTAGCGCCCTGCCCGGGCGTTCAACCATGCGCCTGCGTGCCCCAAAGCGCAAAAGGGAAATAACCGATGCACCGAATCAAGTGGCGAGCTTCGGATGTCGCGCGCCCACGTATTGGGGCTTCGTGTGCGCCAGATCGGGCGCTTCAGCCCACACGCCCTACTCCCTTTTTTACTCTTTTTTACCACAACTTGTATTATAAATATCCCTTATCTTATCTTCATTCCTCACCTTTCTCTTGGCCAAAAATCACTTCCCTCAAAACCTAGTTCTTCATTTCTCTTCATCTTTTCTCTCTTTGTTTATGTATGAATTTGTCCATGAGTGTTAGTATGATTTGTGTTAGCTAAACTTATCACTTGGGAGAAATAGATTGAAGCTTCCAAACCCATGTAGTATGACTCTATTTTACTCTTTCATGAGAATTTGTTGTGAAATGTTTATTGTGCCATTAATGTTGTTGTTTACTTCATTTATGTTATGGGTTGTTTGAGAATATGAAATTTGTATGATTAAGTGCTAGAAGTGTCTGGAAAGTGTATAATTTCTTCTCACCTTAGGCATGAAAATCCAAGAACATGAAATTAGAACTTCTTGTGGGTAAATGGTGTTAATCTTGCTGATGAGTATGTTAATGTTGTTTGTGATCATATCTGTCCTAAGGTAGCAATACAATATTGAATCTTGAATGTTGTATGTTCTAGGTTTAGTCTAATAAATGTTTTGTTTGGTTAAATGGCTAGGCATTTTTTAATGCTTGTAGTTGCTATCAAAATTATGGTTCTTAGTATATAATGTCATACATAAAATACCTTTAGGTGTTGTTTGTCTAAAGTGCTTACTTAGAAAACCAACCAACCCCCCCCCCCTATTTTACATGATTTCTTATTTATATATGTGTGTGTGTGTGTGTGTGTGTAGTCTAGTATTTACCCTTATATGTGTAAACCCTAAGGAAAATCCCTCTTCTTCGTGGACGACCACGACTTGCCATAATCTACTTAGTTGTATTTAGGAAGCAAGTAGGGCATATAAATTGTATTTTTAGAGGTACGGCGAGAACCTCCCATTCACCGTGAAAAATGTCTCTAACTGCAAAAAAGATCAGGGAAGTAACTCCGGGGAAAACACTCCAACAATCAAATCAGTCTTTCCTTCCAAGAATTATAATTTCTCAGTTTAGTTTCACTTACCTCAGCCAGTGTTGCCCACCTTGTATTTATAAGTGATCATAGTTGTGGACTCTCTTTACTAGGATGTAAGGTCGTGAGTCACTTCGTGGTTCAATCGTGATCACTGTAATCTCGGTTTATGCCTAAGTTTTGATCGTGGCTCCGCCTTTATCGATTCGTGGTTAACAGGAACATTGGCCCGAATCATTATGCATTCCTTGTTGGTTTAGTCGCGATCGAGTATTGGGGTGGACCTAAAGGCTAGTAGTCTCCAGCTTATGGGCTAGGTATACACCATCCAATTTTGCATATTTTCTCCCAACCGTCTAGGAGGGACCTAATTGTAAAAATAGAAAAGTTCACTGGTTTTGTTGAAATCAATTTGGATCGAACTGGACGTTAATGACGTCCATTGACATTTACAATATCAATTACTAATGTCTAACTAACTGTTTACCATTTTAACTGCATTTATGTTGGTTTTAGTCAGAAGCGGGCCCATTTTATTTCCTAGAGGGCTGAATTGTTCAAGCCCATTATATCCATGACCAACATCGGTAGTATGTCCATCAAAATTTTCAAAGTAAGACATACATTCAACGTCAATTACATAGTTGGTTTGACAGAGGCCCATTTGAAAAGCAAATGGGTTGAAATGGCTAGGTCCACAGTCAATCAAATTGACCTCGCATTACCGTCGGTTGCCTATGCAACTTGTAGGTGACGTCACATTGGGGACGGAATACAAAAGGCTCGTAAGGACTATATATATGGACCCCACCTCATAATCTACTTAAACATTCAAATTTTCCTCGAATTCTAATAGTAATCCTGCTCATCCTCTAAAAAGGTATGGTTTCTACATGTGGTTAGTTGACATTTTTAAATTTACTTTTGAATTTTGTTATATATAATGTGTTTGAATGTGTTATTTTCTTCATTTAGGAACATGTCTATGGATTAGGGTTCATCGATTAGGTTATGGGGTGTTATAATGTCGACTAGGTTCATGGCTAAATTGTTTTTGGTTTAGGTTCTTATTTTTTGCCTATTTTCTGCTATTGTCATAGTTGCTCCATTCCATGAATGTGATGTCGCCTGTTAATCATTACTCTTTCGATTTGAGTGACAAGTGTGCGACGTCTCTTGTTCATAATTTCACTAGGTTATGTTGCATATGATGTCGTACTTTTATCGGTAAACCATTCGGTTAAACTTATCCATGTGCGACGTCGCTTTCTCATAAATAGTATAATGTTTGATCCAGCATGTGACATCACCTACTTTTTGGTTAACCATTCGGTTATACCGATCTATCAGGGACTTTGCTTATTCATATTTTTTGTCGATTTTATAGTATATGACGCTGCACACGAATCGCTTTATCATTCATTTTTATCGACATGTGTGCGACGTTGCTCAGACATGTCGCATTCATATATTAGTTGATTACCTTGGAATTGATTTCTGACAAATCACTAAAATCTGAATTTCAGGAATTATGTCTAGCATTGCTGGTTCGCAACACTCTCCCATTGTGGTGAGCGCTTTAATTTTTAAATTTAAATAGCATTTTCTAGCATGTATTACCAATATTCAAATTCAATTTATAAATATTTCCTTTATTAATAGATCCAGAGCAATTCGGACGATGAATGTCCGGGAACTACATTTGGCGACCTTGTTCCTCATTTCGTCCACACCCTGACGCAGATGAATTTTGGGGACATTCTCATCCCGGTAAGTAATCCATGTCACATTTTTTTTAAAATATTTTCATAAATATTTTTCTATACTTTACTTTCATATTAAATGAACATTTTTTTGTTTAAAATTCAGTGTGTCTTTAGCCAAATTGTGGAGCTCTTACCGCCGTACACGTTGCTTGTTGTGCTCAGGTGCAACAGAAGGGAGTACCACATGCATTACTTGGGGAACAAGAGGCTGAAGACCTTAACGCAGAAGGGTTTTTAGCAGTTGTGTATTGGTGAGGAACTCACAATAGGGGGGCATGCTCTACTTCAAACAAGTCAATGGTGTTGGTCCTGTAGTTTTCGATGTCGAAATTCTTCCCTATTGATAATAATTGTGTTAATTCGTTTTCGAACATTATTAGTTTTGGTGTATTACGATATTTAATCTTTATTTAATAATCCTTTTGTAAGCTATTTTATTTAAATGTTCATCAATCCCTAGTATCAGTAACAAAAAAATCCGAACCCTTGTTTTAATCAGTCTTGGACTAGCAAATTTGTGTTGCAAAATTTGTGTAGGGAAAAATAACTGAAGAAAACTTGAACTGTTGACTGGCTGCTTGGTGGGCTATATTTTTTAGACCCACCAAACTCTGCGACGTCGCCAACTTGTCGACAACGTGTCGCCTGAACCGACTACTGTGCGATGTCACATATATTGAGGCGGAAAATACAATGGTTTAAAACGACATCATTTTGAAACGGGAATAATTAGCGAGCCCTGAAAATCAGTTCAACCACTTACTCACAAGTTTCCCGTCAATTCCAACAGTCTCCAGTTTCCTCTTCATCTTCTCTACTCAGGAAAATTTTTTGTTCCTACCTATCTCCTAACACCTAACTTTTTGAATTTTTACTTTAAATTGTCATATATGTGGTATGTGAATGTGTTTTGAAATTTTGACCATCTAGTTTTGTCTCGGATTTATGATAGTGTGCAGTTCCTTTGAGTTTAAACATAGGTACAATGTTTTGTATGTTGGCAATGGTCTTTTGCTTAACATGATGTTGATTATGCTACATTTTTCCAGTTTTATGTGTTTCTTCCCGTAACTTCCTCTGATGTATACGACGTCGTCTGTCTTCCACAAATCGGTTCATGCAATTATAATACGACGTTGCATATTCTTATTTCCAGTAGCTTATCTTTAAGTTTGTGACGTCGCACTATTATCGGTTGTTCTTCAAGTTTAACGATTTGTAACCGATGTCGCATAATGGTATCTAATTGTACAATGTTATGCTTATGCGAGTTTGGTCTTGTCGTCGGTCTAATCAACTACCTCGTGAAGTCGCATATATATGTCGGTCATCCCACTGGTTTGGATTGACATGCACTTGCAACGTCATTGCCGATGTCGCACGTTGCACTCCATAAGGCACTTAACATTTCCCTTTTGATGCAGTACTGATGGCTGGCGAAAGATCTTCTAATCCACGCTTTTTTCAGGTATTTCACCTATGCACATATATATAGACACACATACTAACTAACACATCTTCACACTTTATAAATTTGACAACTAATTACTTTTTGGTTTTTGTAAGGTTCGCCACACAACATCGTACCTCGGAGCCTGTTTTGTTCGACGTCGAGCATAATACGATGGTTCTTAATAGCCCACATTTCCACTGCACTCTCAAGTAGCAGAACTTAGGTAAAAACCCTTTTAAAATAATTTTTATTTGTTAATGCACACACACATATATATGTGCATATTTATAATTTTAAATATTTGTTTGACTCATTACATCCCGTGTGAGATTGTACCACTCTTTCCAACTAAGAAGACTCCTTTAGTGCTGAGGTGCTATGGGACAGAGTAGCGTATGACTTACTCGGGGCAAGGTAGGATCAAGGTTCTTTCCCCAAAGGGTTTCGACGAATTCCTTCAGGGAACCAACCTACGCATTGGGGACACTTTGTTCTTCGATGTGCTACATGTTGGGGGGCCAATCGTCTTCAAGGTCATCATTATTTGTGGTGATTGCGTTTTTTTCCACTATTGTTGAAATTTAGACAATTCTAATTTGAATTTATGAAAAACTTGTATGGGTATTTTCATGACTACTATTTTTCAAATTACGTAACTATCTCATTTGAATATTATATAATTGAATGTGTATATGTGCGATTTGAATTGTGCATGATTTTATAAAACCATTTATAATTCTACAATCAAAAACCATTGAACAAAGGGCATATTAGACGTTTACGATCGTTAATTCTGGTTTCTATGGTGTTTGTAGCACAACGATTGCTAACTACTGTAATGCCTGGTTGCCCTTTTACATACCCCTAAATTAATCATGATGACGGGATATTGGGAGGAGAGGGACGCAGAAACAAGGAGAAGCACACGGCCACCATCTTCTGTTTTCATTTTTCCTAACAGCATCAAATTCTTTAATTTGCATCTTTTACATATTTGCGACTTCGATAGTCAATCGAAACCCAAGTTGGTGCAAACAAAAATTTATGCGAAATCAATCCACCTATTAGAAGGATATGTGTGACGTCGCACATGTTTCGGTAACTTTATTTACTTCGGGTATTTTTATCTTTTACTTCGGCTCCCATAACAACCGAGGTAAAAAAATTTACTTCAGAAAAAAATCGAGTCAAATTTAAAAAGACAAATTGAACTTTGGGGACCGTAATGCAAAACATAAAAAAGAAGGGAAAAAACTTCTTTTGCGGACGCGATCGTGGATTCGTGCAGCTGCTCCTCCTTCATTGCTGACATCCGCCGCTCTTCACCACCAATGACCACCGGTGATTTAACTTAGAGACCCACGACGGATGGAAGAATTTTAGTCGCATTTTTTTATTTTCATATCAGTACGTCAGCTTAGGTTTTCGCCAACGTATGCAGGCTCTGGCACGTTGGGTTCGTTGGTCCGCTTCGTTCTGTCAAAATATCATAGTCTAATAAAAGGGTTGCACCGTCGGAGAAGGTGGTTGCACAATATGCCAGATCAAATTTCGAATTGGTTTGACCATTCAGGTAGAATTTGGGTTCCCCGGTACTCAGTGGCGGAACTAGACTCCTTTCTCAGGAGGGGCGGGGCTGGGCTGGGCGGGGCGGGGCGGGGGTGGGGCTGGGCTCGGAAGGGCGGAACAGTAAATTAGGTCTGGCTCTTCAGAGGTTTGGGCCGGCTCGCCCCCCTCCCAGTTCCGCCAGTGCCGGTACTAGCCACAAGGACCTTTTTGGGTTAATTTAAATGGGTCTATTATTAATTGGACTCATTAAAAAATTATTTGAATATAATGCTGAATGTAAATCCCAAAAAAATCAATTTTGAATCGTAAAAATCACAAAGTTTTGTTTTATTCAGCCTCAACTTTAAGCAGGGTGTATTATGCAATTACTGTAAATTTCATTTTGGGATGAGGTTTTTCAAAAAATATGCTAATAAATTTAAGGACTTACTGCGCAATTATCAAAAGGCTATAAATATCACCTAAATTTCAGAATTTTTATTTTTGCTTTTCCAATCGGATTCTCTTCCTCGGATCGGAAATTTGTGACCGCCACCAACCGCCGCCAAACGCCGTCGTTCCGCCGCCAAACGCCACCGCTTCGTCGTGATTCTTCTTCTTTAGCCACCGCTCTTCCCCCGAGATTGAGATCAAAGATTCCCCAGAACTGAGCTTCTAAAGTCTCGATAGATCAAAGTTTCTGGCGGCGGCGAGATGAACGACGACGAGAGAACGATAAGTCAACGAGGCTGATTCGAATGGCGATGAGCCTAGGGTTTTCATATTCGAATGGCGACGGCAAGCAACGAATAGGAGCTCTCCGACGAAGAGTAAGCCGCTGCTTGCGATTTCCGGCGATGGAGCTCTGCAATTTCGCGATGAAGAGAGATATCGACGGTGCTGCGGAGACCAACGACGCTTTCCAGCGAGGAGAGAGCTCTACGATTTTGCGATGAAGAGAGTTCTGCAATTTCCGACGAGGAAATCGACAATGCTGCGGAGGAGATTGATGCTACGATTTCGCGATGAAGAGAGATGCGTGTGAGATACACGTGCCAGAAGGAAGAAGGCGGAACACGTGCATCTCACGTACAGCTTGGGCTGACGTCGACGGGCTGCAAGGGCAGCAAATGACAAGGGATGCGTCGGAGCTGAGCTTAGGCTTCTGCAAGGTGAGGTTTAATATTGTGTTTTACTTTTTCAAAGACTTGTTGAGGTATAATATTTATTTGACTGAGGTTTGCATAGCAAAGATTGTTTAGTTTAGTGGTTAGGACTCTTGCTCTTGAGGTTGATGTCTCGAGTTCGAATCTCTGTGTGACCTTTATTTTGAAGATTTTATGTTCTAAATGTATATGTTGAACTTTAATATTATTTGACTGAGTGTATGTTGAATAAGAGTCTTTGCTGTAGTGGTTATTGCTCTATTATTTAAGGTTAGTGACCCGAGTTCAAATCCCACCAGGTCCTTTTTTTGAAGAATTTTTATTCATGAGGTAATGTAACGTTTTGCTGATATTTGTAGCTTTTTTTCTCTTGTGTTGATATTTTTCAATATTCGTGTGAAGTTTAATTGATATGAGTTGATGTTTTATCCTTTTTTGTCGATATGGATTGATATTTACAGTTTTTTAATTTTCTCATATTGATATTTTTCATTTTCCGGCTAAAGTTTTTGTATTAGGAGTTGATGTCTGTAGTGTTATTTTTCTGATGCTGATGTTTTTCATTTTTCGAATGAAGTTCAGGTTTTAGAAGTTGATGTTTGTAGCTTTTTGGTGATATGGGTTGATATTTGTTGTTTTTTTTAAAAATCGTTTTATGATTTTTTGAGCGAATAATTTATACTTTTGAGGCACTGTAGTTTTTTTGTTCTATTTTTATTTTTTTCTCATGTTGATAGTTTTCATTTTCCGAATGAGTTTTAGTTGATATGAGTCTGTTTATTGTAGGTTTTTTTGGCTGTATGAGTTGATATTTTTTGCTTTTTTTTCCTCTCATGTTGATATTTTTCATTTTCTCGGTGAGTTTCAAGAGATATGAGTTGATGTTTGTAGTTTTGAATGACATAGGTTGATTTTTTGTAGTGTTTTTTTCTTATGTTGACGTTTTCATTTTCTGGGTGAAGTTCAGGTGATAGGAATGTTTTTAGTTGTTAGTTGATATTAGTTGATTTTTGTAGTTTCTATTAAAAAAAATGAAAATTGAAGATTCGTTGATGTTTTTATGATTTTTAGTTGATGTTTTGTTAGTTGTAGTCGGTGTTTTTTCAATTATTTGTCAATTTTATCTGATTATTTATAATTTTTTTCTTTTTATATTTTAAATATATTTTTTGCTCCAACTTTTTAGTTGATGTTTTTATATATTTTCTGTTATTTTTTGTTGATGCTTAAAATTTTCAATTCAATGATTATATTAATTTTTTGCTTTTTAAAATTATTTTTAATATTTTTTCAAATTATTTTGAATTTTTTTCAGATTGCAGATGGCAGGAAAATGATGGGAAAAATTGGATAAAAAAGCCCCTAAAAAAATATTAGTGATAGGTCCCAGTAAAGTTATTAGAAATGGGTCCCTGTAAAATTATTAGAGATAGGTGTTTGGAACTAGAATATAGCTAAAATTGCATTAAAAACCTCTGCCTAAATTTTAGCCTGTCTCACAGGAGACCTTCTCGACTTCAAATAAGAATAATTAATAAATGAAATAATAAATTAAAAAATACATTAAAAATATTTAAATATAAAATTAAAACAATTAAAATGCACGTCAAAATAAAATAGTTAAATATCAAATGAAATACTAAAATACACATTTAAATAAAAAAAATATTTAAACATCAAATGAATGCATAAACAATCTATATCAAATAAAAAATTTAAAAATACATATCAATTTTAAAAGTCAAAGTTTACACTGTTGAAAAATCAATTAAATAAACATCTTATATTCGAGATAATGGGAGGTCGTCGTCGTGCCTCTCAAATAAAATTTATAAGGCATAATTGCTTTCTAGGTACAACTAAGTAGACAATGGCAAGTCGAGGTCGTCCGCGAATAAGAGGGATTTTCCTAAGGGTTTGCACATATAAGGGTAAACACTAGACTAGATATGTATATATATATATATATATATATCATAAACATGTAAAAGGGGGAAGTTTTGGTTGGTTTTCTTAGTTATTAATCAAAAAACAACGCAACTATCAACGTGAAATAATTATGCTATCATGCAACAAACTACTAAAAAGATAGTAAAATCACAATTAACAAAGTTTTGGGGGCAAATGATTCTCACTTACAAACCTCTTATAGATCCTAGACTCATTCACATTAATTGCATATGGGAAATGTTATCACTTCCATTTAAAGATCAACATTCCTTTCTTCTTAGTTAGTAATTTGCAAAGACGTTCAACGACCATTTGCAAACCTCATTGATAAGCACTTTAGACAA
>JAULKM010033486.1:0-29685 GCA_032355605.1 Rubia tinctorum
CTCCTCTTACATCACCATGCCTCCATCAATGGTGAAGACCTGCCATGGGAGAAACATCAAGATTAAGAAGAAATATGCGTGTGAGTAAAATGAGGTTCCGAACTTCACATACCTGTCCAGTGATGTAACTGGCAGCAGGATTTAGAGCCAAGAACTCGACCAGTCCAGCAACTTCTTCTGGTTGACCGTATCTCCCTGAGATCACGTGTAATAATCAAGATAGTGCATACTAGACAACCTTAATCGTCCCGGCAAGAGCATTTCTTATTACATGTCGCATTCCAGAATTAATATGTGTAAATTTCAGTAACACGGGCTTCATGTTAGCAACAGGATCAAATCAGTAGTGACAAATCAGTTTTAGTTGTATGACACCCGTAACCTTCTCATCACAGTAAAACAATGAAGATCAATGCATTACCTAGTGGGATTGTCTCCAAGATTTTCTTTTCAATATCGCTGTTGAGTTTGGCAGTCATATCAGAAGCTATGAATCCGGGAGCAATAGCATTGACCTGAGAGTTAACAACTTATCGTAAGGGGTCTTAGAATCTTCAGTCATGTTGCATAGTAAGGTTTTGCCAAACTCACATTGATGTTTCTGCTGGCATATTCCTTTGCAACGGATTTTGTCAGGCCAATAACCCCGGCTTTTGCTGCACTATAATTGGCTTGTCCGACATTACCAACAAGACCAACCACGGATGCTATGTTAATGATCCTTCCCTGAAAACGACGAGTTCACATAAAAGCGTGGATTCAAAATGAAGCACAATAAACACTGAGAACGACACTTGAGATTTTAACTAGTGATAGGGATGTAGCCAGATGAAAAGTTGTTTCTTGCCACACATGGAGATTTATTTATTTTCCCACTCACTGTTAGATGTTTGGAAATAGATCGACAGAACTACATAACAGACATTCTTTAGGCGGTCTAAAGTGCACCAAACAAGAGATTTTTTTTATGACAGATGTTACTCAAACTAGGGGAAAAGACAAAATATACAATGATATGGCTTAAAACCAGGACGTACCTTTCTCTTCTTCATCATCAGCTTAGATGCAGCCTGCAGATGATGAATGTTAGATTTACAGGATATGTTTGGCTACTGATTTAAATGCACGGAAAGAGAATTTGGCACGGACCTGTGTACACAGGAATACCCCGGTGAGATTAAGATCGATAACCTCCTGCCATTGAGAAATCTTCATCCTCATCAACAATGTATCGCGTGTAATACCTGAACATATTACATTCTATTAAGCATACAACATATGGAATGTTAAGTGATAAAGATTTAGTTGATTTGTCCTAACCTGCATTATTAACCAATACATCTACTGTTCCCCAAGCATCAACAGCCTGTAATGATTCCACCCAAACAAGGGTCAGATACAAAAGCTTGTTATCCTAAACCTCGTTTAATCCATAAAAAACTGTATTTACCGTTTTTATCATTGCTTCCACATCAGCTTCTTTGGAAACATCCCCACCAAAGGTCAGTGCCTGACCACCAGACGCCTTGATCTGCAACAAATGTCAACAGCATTGAAGCATAAGAAATCCTTCCGTATTAACAAGATGAAAGCCAACAAAATTGACAATCTTTGGTTTCAAATGAGAGGCAATTTGACGCTACCTCATTGCAAACTTCCTCCGCTTCCTTTGATGACCTTGCATAGTTAACCAGAACCTGCAATCAAAGTTCCATAGGTGCATTCATCTCTAAGCAAATGATGAACCAGAAAAGCATATTGTGTCAATATCCGACCTTACACCCAGCTTTTCCCAAACTCAATGCAATTGCTTTGCCAATCCCTCGAGAGGCTCCCGTGACAATAACAACAGGAGATTCCACCTTCTGCGAGGCTTGGACACTTGCTTGTTCATCAGCGGCAACCTGTGATTTCACTCCTGGCAATCCCAAACAAACTTAAATCATCCACTTACATCTCGTTTCATCATCAAAATCTCAAATTTGTCAAGAAACCAAATATATCTGACATAACTTTTCCAAAGAATTCACAACAGTTAGCCCGTAACTTCATACACCCGCAAAAGCTACACCTAGTTTCATCATCAAAGTTCTAACTTGTTCAACCAACCTAAGTCTATTGATTTCATTTCTGTACATCCTCACATCAGATTCCTTTAGGATATTCAAATTGAGACCCAAAAAAAAACCCTCTTCACAGTAACTCAAGATTAAAGCTTATTCAGTAACTCCTAGCTTAATGCCACTGATTCAGTGATTCTACCTGAAACTACGGATACCGGAAATGTACACAACAACATGAATTCCATTTGAAACTATGGATTAATAAATGCACAACAAAGCCATGTACACACGATGGAGTAATAAAAAAAACAGAGATTTCAAAGGGGAAGGAATTACCCATCGATCGACATTGCGAGGTCAAGCAATTGTACCGGAGCTGAACCGGGGACGACGCCTGCTGCCGGAGCTGCATAAAGGAAGCGACTTTCCGACTGTGTTTGTCGGAAGTCGCGGCCTTGGCGGCGAGGACGGCGGAGGATCCGGCGGCGACGGAGGCGGCGGCCATGAGATTCCTACGAAGAACAACGGACAACGAAGAGAGTGGAGAAAGGGAGGAAAAGAGTGAGTTCGCCACGGAGAATGGAGGGCACAAAAATGGCGTCGTGATTATAAAGGTTGGATGTCTGAATGTAACCTCGGAATCTCCGAAGGGATGTACAGTTTAGTTTGTGTCGATGGAAATTCAAAGACTTGTGTTTGGTTGATCAGCCTTTCTTTCTTTCCACCTTTTTTTTTCTTTTTCCCGACAATTTTCTAAAACTATACGTTTTGAAATACTGTATTTACATAAATTATTAAAAAATTAAAAATGTAAATGTAAATTAAAATAAAAAATTTGAGTTGCATTAATCGGACCATAGATTTATAAATGCTACACGTGACATAACAAATTTTTAATATTGCATCTAAAACTTTGTACTCCCTCCGTACTCTTGCTTTTTGAATATTATTCTCTATCAAACTCTGATGACATATTTGAATAGATATATTTACAATAATACTACCGTATATGATATTGTTCAATTCGTCGTAACAATTAGTTTTTAAATATCAAATTTTTATTTGTCGTTATTACACGTAGGTAAAGATTTTAACGGTCAAACTTGTGTATTGAACAATGTGCAAACAGCAAGAGTGCAATCTTGGTTGGGACGGAGGGAGTGCATTTTTTTAATTCTAATTCAACCCATTTTTCATATGCACAAACTCATCATTTCATATGCATATGATAAGACGGTGTTTTCCAAAATTTGGTCATTTTCTATGTACGAAAATTAATTCTCAATTTCTACGTGATTTTAAGTCTAATCGATTTCTACTTCATAAACTTTAGTTATTGCTGATTTCTGATTTCTGATTTGTACCCTCCAATTTTTATACTTCCTATGCTCACCTGCAATTGACATACTTTTTATTTTAGAGTGTTTATTTTATTTTGACACATTTCCACTATGATGTAGTTTAAGATTGTGATCCTTTCATTTTACTTGTGATCCTTTCATTTTACTTTTTTTCTTTGAAATTAATTTGAACCACACAATTAGTATGATCTTAATCTTTATGCACGAGATGTGTCAATCGTGAACAGAGGGAGTACTACTATAGACTATTTTACTGATTTTTATTTTTAACTTCATACGTCTTATTTTTACGTAATTGATCATTATTATTGGTGGAATTTCTTTTAGCCCTTTGAACATACATATTCACTCTGTCTTTCTATTTATGTCACTATATGTTTAGATATTTGGATTTGGGTGAAAAAATGAATGTGTGAAATTGAATGTTGAAAGTAAAAAGTAGAATGAGTGAATGAAATTGAAATAATATTTCCAAAAATAGAAAGAGTGTCAAATAAAATATATATTTATTTATAGTAAGTGTGCTATAAATAACTAAACAGATTGAGTAATCATTCACGTTTGATGGACAAGTAAATAATTCAATTCTTAATGGCTGAAAATTTACAAAGAATGTAATTATATGAACTAGTAAGTAGTTGATAGTTTCATACTCTATACCGTATATATTTGAAAAGGTAATTTCTAATTTAGAAATTAATTAAGATTAATATAAAAGAGAATGACTGTAAGTTTTGGTAGTACAACAAAATATCTTTAATTCAAAATGTACATAACACATGTTTTTTTTGGAAAAAGGATTTGTATCATTAATAATAGGAAGAGTTTACAGAGGTGGAGATGTACTCCACGGAGACAAGTCATTTGAACAAGTCTTTTGATATTGTGTCAATTGGTCCGCAATTGAATTTCTTGGCATCAATACTATTGAGTCATTTATAAGTATGCCGAAATTTGTCTATCCTCATTTTGTGATTGGAGAGTCTGGATTACTTGTTGAGCATCACCCTTTATGATTGAGAGGAACATGAATTTTTCTATGCAGCCTTTGATAGCTTATGTGAGTGTCATCGCTTCTGCTAGTGGAGCTGGGTATTTACTCCTTATATGCTTAAATTCTCTGTATATCCATTTGTTGTCGAATGATTGAACATGCCATCCTACGTAGATTCCATCTGCTGATGCAGCTGCATCAGAGTAGATAGTTGCTCCTAATAAGGGCTCATTTGGCTTGTTTCAACACTTTGAGGTCCATTCTCGTGCTTTCCACTTTTAATATCCTCTATTTAGGACATAGTCTGTTGAACGATTTGCATTAGTGGTAAGTATGTATTTCTCTGTGCAGCAGTTGGTTTCGATGAAACCATAAATTGTTTAGCAAGATAGCTATAAGTGACATTTTGTCACTGTCGTCTAAGTCAAGGATACATAACACATACTCCCTCTGGTTCTCTAAGAGTGTCATCCTTTCTTTTGGCACAAGGATTTATGAATGTAAAATTAGTGGTTGAGAATTTATTGAAAGAGTAAAAAGTAAATTGAGTGGATGAAAACAAGCTAAAATTTGTCAAAAAAGGAAGTGTGCCAATGTTAAAAAATCATCCCAAAAAGAAAAGTGTGTCAATGTTAAAGAATGAGTATTAATTTTATTGCCAAGACAGGTAGCCAATTGCTTGGATCAAAAGAAAAGACCCAAAACATAAAGCCATAAAACGATTGGCATTGCCTTATTCCTCAAGAAAAAGCAGACAGCGGAAGATCCTCAAAGAAAGCTATGAATAACAAGAAAGTAAAGATGCAAATAGTGCTTATATATGCATGACTTATCCATCGGTTCCAATACAACTCAGCGTCCAAAAGAAACTTTATTGAGAGAGAAAAACCAGAGTTAAGACATTCGAAAATGGCAAGAAAGTATGAAGATTATGATCCATCAATACAACATATCAATGAGAACGACTGCGAAACCATTCGGGTTTCCGTTCCTGGTACCAAATCTCTACTCACATCTTCAAGCTCTCTTTTATTATTTCATCAATTTGATTTGGTTCTTGAAATCCTTCCATCTTCCTTCATTAACTCTTCCAGATCAGTTATTTTTATTTTATTTTTATGATGTTTGAGTTAATACAAATGCAAATAGCATGACGTAATCACTAATAACTGAAAAACTGATCAGGTTTCAAAAGGGAAAACCTGAGGGTCCAGCTCACTTCAACAAATCTGGTGAGGATCAGTGGAGAACGAGAAATTGAAGCAGGCAAATATGTGCGGTTTCAGAAAGAATTCCCCATTAAATCAAACATTGATACAAACAAGATCTCTGCTAAGTTTGAATTTGGCATGTTAAACGTTAAGCTTCCAAAACTGATCATCACAGAAGACCAGCCTGACGACAAATTGCCATACCCTCAAACTCCGAAACCTGAGGCAGCTGTTGATAAACCTCAACTACAAGGGAGTGTTGAACAGAAAACAGCAGAAGTGACCAGTAAAAGTGATGGTTCGAATCAGCAGCCTTCTGTTGTTCAGAAAAGCACAGAGAAAGATGAACCAAAGTCGAAGGGTACTAGTACCGTGGTTTCGGAAGAGGAGAAAGGCGAAAACAATGGCACATGGGCAAGAAAAGTAAGTAATGAAAGTGTTGAAAGTGCAACAAGGCAAGAGAATTATCAGGTGACTGCAGCTGATCTAGCATCAAAACTGAAGATGTCAAGGAGGGTGTTTTTTGTGGTTCTGTTTGGTTTTGCAGCAGTGGGTCTTGGTTTATATGCAACTAACTTTGTAAGGACATACAGCGCATCGTCTGAATTCTCAGGCTAATGTGTTTCTCCATGTTGCTTGTACAGTTGTACTGTATATGATTCATACGTGTATTTCATGACTCTTGATTCAACAAAATAAAGGATCCTGAACATTATTGTGTGTATTATGGAAGAACGGCTATTAGTGGATCTTTTAAACGGTTCGGTATAAAATAATTAGAATTGTCTTCTAATTTAGGTTTCGAACTCGGAATCATTCATTTCGAATGTCAAATTTGAATGATGGCGATTAAAAATTGAGCTGTCGTATAATAACTGCCATGTAATGACTGTTGAAAAAATATACCCCATTTGTATCATCGAAAAATGGAGGAATTGCTTTTGATTCGATCTTTTAGGGGAGCTGATGTGGCAGTCCATAAGTATGGCAAAGCTTAGGTATTCTAGAAAAATTGGAGGCCCAATCTAAAAAAGTTGAACTTGAAGAAGATATAGTGAAATTTTAACAACACATCTTTTTGTCATTTTTAGTAATTTTCACAATGTGTTATTTCTGTTTGGACGAACGAAAAAAGAAATTATATTATTTTTACTCGGACAGAAGGAGTACATGCTTCCAGTCCCCACAACTAATACATTTCCTTCCCTTGCTCCATTTCCTCGCACGCAGGGCACCCCCCCTTCTTTACACACAAAAGGTCCGCCAAATTCTTTCCTTAAACCAGAGCTCAGTTCAGTCAAAATTCTTTCCTTTAATTCGATTGGTTTCGCTTCAAATTCTCTTCCTTATCGAATTCTCTCTTCTCCAAGTTCGCCGATGAATATTTTAGAGTTCAACTTACCAACATGGTTCTCCAAATTTGGCTCGCCACAGTCATTTTCCGCCAATGGAAAATTTGGGGTTCAACTTATCCTATTGCAAATGAATTACTTTATATATAAGTCCAGTAGATATAGTTGCATATCTAATGGTGATGTTAATGATTTTGATGTTTAATCATTCTATTTTGTGATTAATTTGACAAAAATGGTCTTCTGGAATCTTGGAGATGTTTATAGTTATATATGTTGATTGATTTTGGGTCTGATGAAAGTTTGGGAAAATTGATTGATGAAAGTTATGGGGTGTAAGTTTTTGGTTAATTGATAGGGTTCCAGATGGAATTCATGTGTCGGGAAAAAGCTACGAAAGCAGGATTTAAAAAGAATTAATATTAGAAAGCAGTTCTAAATGAAGAGTTGTTATCAAGTACTATCTATAACATCGGTCGGAGAACTTGCTTGGGCACCACTGCTCGATAGTATTGGCCGGTGTGTCACTTTAAAACAAGGAACATAAAAATTATGGATCTAACCCTATTACAAAAATTATGGCTAAAATGGGAGGCAACAACCTGCCCTGACGGACCGATCAACCAATCCAACTCCCTTGTTATGTTGTTATGGCATTTCTCTAATCACCTCCATGCCAACCCACCTGTAAATCCATGTACTATTTTATACAAGAGAGGTATTCATGATGGGGACCTTGTACATCTGATTCGAAGTTATGTATCTAGTCCATGGTCCTCCCGTCGTAGAGCTGTATTACAGATGCCGTCCCCGGAGGTAAGGGTCATTGAAAGGGATCTCCCCTCGAGGCCTTTGACGAGCTTGGCTCTCGTAACCTAGGTACTGCCATGCCAGTCGGGCCATCGAGTGAGGGATCTCCATGTTCGGCATGAGGGAGATCGAGGCAGATACAAAATAGGCCACTGCCAGACCCGAACTTGGAAATGTAGGTTGCGGTCGATCCTGAGCACCTATCTCTATGTTCGTATGGTAGGATATCCTTGGAGTAGTTTGCAGCTGGTGCCTCAGTTGCATTATCAAGGGTATTGAAGGTGGGGCCACCACCGGCCACTAGATCATCCTTTGGTAGAGTATAGGAGGATCTAATTGAAAACCAGCAGATCTAAAGGTTCATTCTAGCTAAGCTAGATTTTGCTGAGACAAAGGTAGAATCGCCTCTATGCTACAGTTTTCTCGAGCAGATCCAGCGACCGCCTCAACTTGTAAATTTTCCTCGGCTTCTATGAACTGCGGCTCCTCTTCCCTCTGCTGGTGTGCCTGAATTTGCTAGGTAGGGTCTCCAATCCCTCCTATCTAAGGTTCAACACTGACCTCCAATCGTCTGGAGGGTCCTACTTCCTCGATATGAGATTCCTTCACTACAGTGGTCATCGGGATGTGATCAACATTCACCATCGGGGCTTGCCACCAGCTCTTTGAGAACCCGGGAGATCGGATTGCATCTTCTTCATTTTCTGGACCTTTGTTTCCAGGTAAGGGGATTGTACTTCCTCACTAGCATCTAGGTTCCTGACTCACTCGTTCACTTCTACGCTATGTTTTTGTTGTAGAAGCTGACATGAACAACAAAGCTCATAATCTAACTTGACGGTCTCACCGAGCAAGCCAAGTTGATGCGCCTTTGAACCGCCACTGATAAGTCGCGAGCTTGCTTGGCCGAAATCTACAAGAGAAAGCCCTTGGAGTTTTCTGGGGGAAAATGCTCCGATTATAAAGTCAAATACTTTCCCTAGAATTCGGAATATTCCTGTGAACAATATTACCTTTTTCTTTATACATGTTGGCTTACTTGAAACATGTAGGATTAGGTAGGGCTAGTGTTTAGTTTTCTTGTGGAGCAAGTACTAGTGTTTCTCCCTGGGCTGATTCAAATTTTTATTGCCCAAGGGGTATAAACCATAAGATAATTCCTTGGACATGGGCAGGTAAATCGATGCTCAAGCCCTTTATTACTAATATACTATTAGGGGGATTATTAACTGATACAAGGCGGTTCAATCGCCGCACAACTAAAAAGTTTTATTGGAACAATTTAAATTCCAATTTAAAAAATTACAGTTTCCATTCCCTGTGCGATAAGAATTAGTAGAAGGCGGTTCAACCGCCGCACATTTACTATTTTTTAATTCAGTGGATTTCCAATTTGGAACCTAAACCGGTAAACGACTATTTAACTGAGATACATAGGTAAATGGAGAGAATTGAATGCATTATAGCCGACGAAGAGTCTGATGACCTATACTGATAAGCCGATATATATTTTTAAATAGGAATGTGGTTCTTATGCTTTCTGATTAATTTATTTTTTGAAAATTGATTAGGTGATAGTAATTTTTTTAAAAAATGATTAACTAATAGTCCAATATCCTTGTTGAATAAGCCTTATGCGTAACAGAAGACCCAACTTCATTGTTTCGAATTCGGAAGATTTGTTTGATATTATAATGGTAAATGAACTTCTCATTTTTGGGATCGCCGCCTTTATCGAAATTGGCATTGGTGTGTTCGATCGAAAATATGGAATTTTTAAAATTTGCATCATCCAGATAAGAAGATATGGTTCCCTAGTGGAAGTTTCTCTGGTGTGCTTTTCGAAATCGGACTTTCGTGAAATCTTATCTAGATCTCTTGTTCTGATATCAGAAATTAGATCGAAAATAGTGAGAAAATACGTTTCACTGAATATTTGTATTGGGGTTGAACTTGAATATGTTAAGATATAAAATATAGATAAAATTCATATCGATGCATGTCGTCGAGGACAATAATTTTTGCTGTTCTAACAAATTTTTTTGTTGATGTCCTCACTTGATCGTTTGTTTCAACTTCCTCTTGACAACATTTTCATGAAAATCCAACAAAATTCCTTCCTGGTGGTTAGTTATTGTTAGAAATATTTTCAAACGTGCATGGTCCTAGGGTAACCGAGCATCATCACTGATATATTGGAACAGATCACCATCACTTCCCACAATGTAATGTTCCATGGATTACTCGTCCACGAAAACTAACTTTTGCTCCACTACAATCTCCCAGTTATTGTCTGTAGGATCCTTCATTTAAAACACCCGATGCGCCTTTTAAGCCATTATGAATGAATGCACAAAAATTTCCCGTCTTCTACGGTCCACCAATGTAAGGCCTATGGGTTCCAACCTAGTTCCGGTGTTCTCGTTCACCCAATCACACTTTAAAACAACTTTCAAGGTTAGATAATTCAACTCCCATAATTTTATTATTGTACCAAAGTAATTCGTTCAAGTGTATCTGCCATGACGATCGTTCATGTTCGGTACATGTAACACCTCAGATATTAGCGACACTCTGCTGTTTTGAGATACTCCTTTAGCATCCTGCTGCCTGGTCCCAAAAGTATATATGTTAATGTCAGAACAATCAAAAGAGGTGAAACTGGTTAATTGTCGCCTAGATAACCATTTAAATATTTCCATATGGTTTTTGCTTCTAACAAAGTCCCTTAACCAAGATGCGATTCCTCTCATGTACTGATTAGTGAAATTTAATTTTTCACGGATTATACTCTTACTGAAAATAGAGTTTAAAAAAGTGCACAACCTGCTTATAGAGACTCTAACATGGTTGGAGAGTGTCTCCCGAATGGAGATAACATTTAACTTGTGCATCAAGCTAAGAAAATCTTGGGACTTAAGCCATGCCAATTTCAACTTCGCAACAGACACACATTTTCTTATGTTGGATGAGTATGCAGAAGGACCTTTAATACCCTATAAGGATTCACCAAAATTTTCTTCTCATTGAACGACATCGTGTAGCAAGTTAGCGGCAGGAAATTTTTCCCACCCTCCACAATTGGCGCTAGATCACGCCTCACTTCGAAGTCAAGATGTGACTTCAAACCATTCTTTGTTATCCTAGGTGAGTTTAGCAATGTTCCAATCAAGTTGTCACAATGCTCTTTTCTGTTTGCACCACATCAAGACAGTGCCTAACATTTAAATGCTCCAAGTAAGGTAGTTTATAGAAAATATGACATTTCATCCAACTTTCCCCATTCTGAGTTTTCTTCCGGTTCTTACCAAAGTCATTATCAATATATTTTGTATGTTCATAAATCTCCTCTCTAGTAATATGTTGTGGAGGGAGACCTTCCGCAATCTCCCCATTGAAGCACTTCTTTCCTCAACACCACCATAGATTTATCAGTAAGAACTTTGTATGACCAAGATATAAATTTTACTTACCATGCTCCAACTACGAATAACTAGGATTCTTTTCACATACAAGACATGCGTGGTGACCTTTCACTGAATATTCAGATAAATTTTCATACATTAGGAAATCGTTCATGGTAAAAAACAACATTGCTTTCATCTTGAAGCTACATCCATCGTAAGCATCATACTTTCCAGTTCTCTTCACCCCAAATATTCTCTGGGTCATCAACAAACAGTGCAAGATATACACAGATGTCGTTAATTGGTTGTTTAGTCCCTAGATTAATCAATGACAGCAGAACATACTTTCATTTCATCGTTAACCAAGAGGGTAAATTGTTAATCATCACCATGATTGGCCATAAACTGTGAGTACAACTCAAATTTCCAAAGGGGTTCATACCATCAATTGATGGCCCTAGATGCAAGTTATATTGTTCATTGCCAAACTCCGGGTACATGTCATAAATATTCTTTCAACTGATCACCATCAAAGGTGTGTTGGATAATATCGTCAACAAGTTTCATTCTCTCAGCATGCCATGTCAAGTGCTTCGAATCTTCCTTGTTTGCATACAATTGTTTCAGCCTAGGACTTATTGGGAGGTACCTTATAACCTTGGTTGGCGTGTATTTGATCATCTTTGTAGTAACCTTACCACACACATCAACACTGCCAGTCTTCGACTTGTACTATGGCTCATTACATACTTTGCAATGACCTCTAACTTCATACTCATTTCCTCGGAGCATACAATCATTAAGGCAAGCATGATTCTTTTTCAATTCCGTTCCTATGGGATATTGTATCTTCTTAGCAGCATAAACACGGTCGGTCATAAGATTTCCAACAGAGAGCAAATCCCTTATCTTTAGCAGCGCTTATGTCATTCCTTTTTTTTTAAAGAAGCCATGTTTAGCTTTCAAATTAATTACACTAAGAGCTCGGTACAGTATGTTTCGATCCCTCATACAAAGGTGTTTCCTTGTTATTGTACATAACTTGTAGGATCTCCGATCTACCCACAAACTCCCAAGCTACATTCGTTGCTAAATCATCCAAACGAAGACCATAGGATCTAAAGCCCAGTCATACTCAACATGATCATGTACATCCCCCACTTCTTCCTGTCAAATACACCTCTTATGAGATCCTTTGAATCCCCCAGAATATTGCATGGTCACACAGATAGTGTACCCTCACATAATCACCATTTTTGCAACATTTACAATGACAATGAATGTATGAACAATTTTCCATCCTTGCATGGTTAAGATGCCACATCAATTAAATATTAAACAAGTTGAACATACTTATACGAGGTTCTTAGATCCGTCAAAATTATACTTGCACAGTTTATTAATATTTTGACACCCTACCAAAAAGGCCACAAGTTTTCAACATATAGGTTCAATTACGAATGAATAAATATGCAATATACCTCATGAAGAGAAGTTGAATGTTCAATACCTTCACTATACATTTTGCCGACTAGGCTTTAGGAATAATACCTCCAGCAGGCTCACAATTATGTGTATCCCTTTCCGAATCTAAGAAATGGAAAAGTATATGGATTTCTTTGGAATTCAAAAGTTAAATAGAAAATCAATACTAGAATACATTAGTGGCCATATTTCCGCAATAGGTGGTCTTATTTGGTATGTGATCAACATATGACATTTCCATTTCTGTCCAATCGCACTTGTTCCAAACACAGAATACAGAATCGTCTGATGTGGGAGTAGCCAATGTATGTACCTACATCGATCACGGGGTTGAAAACTACTCTGTTTAAGACGGAGTTATTTTATTACGTATATATCATAAATAGACAAAGCTGACTTATCTTACAGATTCTTAACGCACCACAACATTTCCTGGCTATCGTATTAACCATGTTCCAACTTTGGAACATGTATTAATACACCGCGTTTGAGAAAGGCGCAGTTCATTTTCTCAATCCACGATGGTTGAACATCCATTTCCGTTGAACAATACACATTGTTCTGCAATTAATAAATAACCTCCAAGTATTTGATTTCCAAAGCCGTGGTTCATGAAATTTGGAAGTAGACAACATTTTTATAAATAGTAAGTTCTTTAAACGATGGTTCCAGCCGGAATACCAAGAACGCCACACAACCAAGCTGTTAATGGATGATTCTACACTAGTGACAAATTATTACACTTCGTCGATACACATTACGATATTTGAACCTCCTAGTGCTTCATTTGATTTGGTTATTAAATATAATTAATTAAACAGCCGCTATTTTGAATTTGTAAATATCTCAAAACAACTAAATTACGAATTCAAAAATGTTGAAGTTTGTTCAACATCAACCAGGTTTACATATTCTGGTCTTGGAATTCTCTTAGAAAAATTGTGTAAGTCAAGATTGGTTTCAACTTTAGTCAAACTATGAAATTCTATGTGGTGAAATATCTATCAACAGTTAATTCTAGTTCAAGAACATTGAAAAAACTAAAATAACAACATTCATTTATAGCATGAATTTATGAATTTAATTTCAAAGTGTATTACATAAAATTGGAAAATGGTAATGCCGAGAATGTACTATCCTTCTTCACTGTTTTAAGGCAAACAAAGGTACAATGTTAGATCATCCTTAGATGATTCCTCATCCTCTTCATCATCGAAGAATGATGTAACATGTCCAGATGCAACCTCATCTCCATATTCATTTATTTCTATCTCGATCTCTTTCTTCCGATGATATACTGATAGAATATAAAACCCACAAGTAATTGTTGCTATGTGTATTAATATATAGTGAGTACAAAGGGTATACAAAGTCTAAAGAATAGGGAACAAGATATATACAAAACCAATTAGAAAGGGTATTCCTTTCTTATCATGTATCTAAATCAATTATATCTCCATTACTCACCAACCCTGCCTCTTATAGCAAAGCCTAGGAATGGTTACAATGCAAAGCTTGGAATGTAAGAACTCAAACTGAGGACAAGGTAACCCCTTTGTAAAGAAGTCATCAAGGTGCAAGTTCGTAGAAACATGAGCAACCTTGAGCTTGTTAAAAGACACCATCTCAAGCACAATATGATAATCAATATCAATGTGCATGGCTCTGTTATGAGAAAATGGATTTTGAGCAAGAAAGAGAACATTATTACTATCACATAGCAAAACAGGAGGAACACGAGTCAATACACCTAAATCTCAAAGAAGGTTCATTAACCAAGCTAGTTCCGCAACAGTGTTTGCCATAGCACGTTATTCTTATTCTGAACTAGAACGACAAACTGTAGGTTGCTTCTTGGCACTTCAAGAAACCTAGTTGCTACCAAAGAATATGGAATAACCAAATGTAGACCTACGAGTCTCAATGCAATGAGTCCAATCAGCATCAGAATAACATAGAACTGGTAAAGTTGATGAATTTGCGCAAAATTGAAGACCATAGTGGAGAGTACCACGAACATAGCGCAAAATTTGAGTAACCGCTTAGAAATGGTTATCAGTAGGTGCTTGCATGTACTGACTGACTGTGTTCACAGAATAGAAAAAAATGGGATGTATAATTGACAGAGACTAAAGTGCACTAACCAAAGAAAGATAAAGTGTTGGATTTCTGAAAGGTTTAAAGAAATAGATAACTAGCTACAAAGGGTCCACAAAAATGAATGCAAATAGGCGCTGAATCCTGCTTTTGAGCGTGCAATAAAATGTCCTTTGCGTATTTGGCCAGACCAAGGAATAAGCCGTCGGAAGTACGAACAACCCCCATACCCAAGAAATACTGCAAAGTGCCAAAATCGGTAAATTTGAATTCCAGATTAACTCGATCAATAAACTTTCATATTTGACGCCATCATGCCCAATGAGAATAATGTCATCAACATAAAACAACAAGTAGATAAGAGATGCACCCTGTGAAAAAAAAATAAAGATGTATCAGAGGAACTGCATACAAACCCATACCAATTAAAAAAGAGCTAGAATGTTGAAACCAAGTGGAAGTAGCTTGCTTCAATCCATAAAATGGCGTGCATTGACGATAAATAAAATCTAGACGCATGGGGTCTTTGTATCCAACAGGTTACTTCGTAAAAACTGGAGAGTGAAGAATGCCATTTAAAAATACATTCTTAACATCCTGCTGTCGTAAAGGACAATTACAAGTGACAACCAAAGATTTAAAAAAAAGAACAGTAGAAGCCTTCACCACAAGACTAAAAGTATGATCATAATCAAAACTAGGCAATTGCGAAAAACCCTGAGCAACTAACCTCGATTTATGCATGTCTAGTTACTTTAAATGATAAACCCATTTTGATCCAACAACAATTTCATTAAATGGACGAGGAAACAAAGCCCACATCTTTTGAGTGCAAAGAGCCTCCATCTCGGAATCCTTGGCAGTAACTCATTTAGGATCCTTAACAGCCAAGCGATGGCTCCTTGGCTCGGTCTTAGCATATAAAGCACTCAATAAACCAGAAATATCATAGTAGAAAAATCTCTGTACCTGAAGGAGCCAGTTATAGAACGAGTGCCCATTGTATGACGGGATGAGAGAATAGCACGTGAGATAATGCGGAACCCAAGACCGGTGGCTTGGGATCCATAGACTATCACACTTCTGAGAGTGGTAGAGACATCACCACTAGAGGAAGGGCTGCTGGAAAAATTAGTGGCGCCGCGGTGGCGCGTGAGTAACATGATTGGGTGGTGAGATTGACGCATGCAGCGGTGTGTCTGGCACATGAGACGATGCTTGTGGCTGTTGGCTAGGCTACATGTATGCATGCAGCAAATATAAACAATTTTTAGAAAAACTCTGAGCTCCCCGTACAAATTGTAAATCAGAATCATCTAAAATAAGTGGCAAGTTGCCTGATGTAGACGACTCAAAAACTTCCGAAGGCACATAAGAAGGTTCCAAAAAGGCATAACCATTAAGCGATAGTGTTGCAGTTTTAAAACAAGTACAGGTGGTAGGAAATAAAATCTAGTCAAACCGAGCATAATAGATTATGTACTCCTTTTTTGTAGCAGGATCAAGGCAACAATAACCTTTGTACTGAGAACTATATCCCAAGAAAATACATGGAAAACTCCGAGGTGCCAATTTATGACGAGGACAAGGGTGCCAATAGGGAAAATCTTGACAACCAGAAGGATGAAAGTTGGAGTAATCAAGAGTAGTGCCAAAAATAACAGAAAGCAGAGACTGACAAGATAAAATAGGTGTAGGCTGGCGGTTGATAGTGTAAGCAGCCATAGTAAATACATCACACAAAAAAATGATGCAAACCGGAATGGAAAAGCATGGAGAGCCCTATTTCTTTGATGTGATGATGTTTCTGCCCATCTCGACCATTTTGCTCCGGTGTGTAGGGACATGAATGCTGGTGATGAATGCCCTTTGCATTAAAATGAGATCGCATGCACGAGTTTACAAACTATGTCCTTCTATCACTCTGAAAAACCTTGATAGAGGTAGAAAACTGGTTATCAACTAGTGCCTCGAAATGAAGGTATACCTCTACAAAATCACATTTGTGTTGCAGAAGGTAGAACCAAGTGAAATGAGAGTGATCATCAATAAAGATAACATAATAAGAGAAACTAACATGAGAAAGAACGGTCGAAAGCCCCCCAAAAAAAGCAAATGTGATGCACATCTATTATTTCCAGTAAAAGAAAGACGTTTCCCCTTAGCCATCTCACAAGAGGAATACGACTGCGGCTTTGGAAACAGACTAGTAACAGACAAACATCTAGACTAGCTCAAAGAAGAAATTGTGTTGTAAGGAACATGACCTAATCTACTATGGCAAAGTTCAAAAGATGTTGTAGATGCACTTGATGCAACAAAAGCAGATAAAGCAGCATCATCATAATTTAAAACATATAAACCCCCATTATGATGACCTTTGCCAATAAAATCACAAGTAAACTTGTTCGAAAGAGTGAAAGAAGAATCATCAAAGCAATTAAAAACATTCATATTCGGAGTCAACTTGCTAATAGACAGCAAATTTTTAGTAATTTTTAAAACAACCAAAACATCAAACAATGATAGGGAATCAGAGACCCGGGAGTGACCAAGATGTGTAATGGGAAGGGAAAAACCATTACCAAAAATAACACGGTTGTTACAAGAATAAAGAGTAACGCTATAAAGAGTGGACTGAGAAAACGTCATGTGGTTGGTTGTGCTTGAATCAGCAATCCAGCGAGCATGCGAAGGAGCATGTGGTGGAGAAGCAGGAGATGAGGCTCGAGAGACCAATTGAGAACAAATAGAGGCAACATGACCAAATTTCTTACACCACGGACAACATGATCATGTAGTTTAGAACAAGAAGAAGCAAAATAGCTCGGAACATAACACCATTGACACCGTGGTTAATAAAAAAGAGCCATAAAAAATGATTTTTATTTCCTTTTTTTGAAGCTGACTGGCCCTGATAATGCTCTTACAGGGAATGGTGACCAGACACTAATATGGCGATAAAATGACACTCGGGAGAAATTTAAAATATCACGATAAAATCGCCACTGGCGAGATAATTGCGGAAGTAAAAATAGCACAACAAAGAGATAACCGCGTGTGAGGGACACGCACTGCAAAAGGTGGGTGCATCAATGGAGAACCGCACGTGAGTTACACGCACCACGAAAAAATTAGCGTGTCTGAGCAGAACTGACCGTGATTTACACCCGCCTGACGCAAAATATAATAACCGTGAAGATGCCTGGATCTAGAAGCGAGAGAGCACCAATACTTGTAGAGAGAGGCCGAAACACCACAGGGAGAAGAAGGGATGTTCTTCGAGACTGACCGGACCGTTACACGGAAAAGAAGACCAACGTCGGCGCTAGGCTGAAATCGCCAAACAGAGAAAATAAGTGAAGAGAATGCCGGAAACTATAGAGATCGCCAGACGACTAAAGAATATGGCCAAAATATATTGGACGAAAGTGGAAGATGGCAGCAGTGGGAGACGGCTGATCGGAAAAGGGACGATAAATATTTTTTGTGTTTTTTGAGTAATTTTGTGATTTTTTTTTTATAAAAATCAAGAATTTGAGAGAAACCTGAATGATACCATGATAGAATGTAAAACTCACATATGATTGTGGTTGTGTGTATTGATATATATAGTGATTAAAAAAGGTATACAAAGTTTAAGGAAATATGGAACATGATATATACAAAACCAATCAGAAAGTCTTATCCTGATTCTAAATCAATTATATCTCTATTATATTAAAAAAAATTGGCCCTAAGATTCTTGACCTCCGTCTAAAGGGATTTTATTTGGTTAATGCAGCATGAGAATACTTTCTTGACATTATATATGAATCCTTTATCGCACCCTGGAAATTCATGACATACAATAAAACTAAAGAAATGACATTCACAAAAAAAAAACAAAATTTAGATAATTTCATTATGACTTATTGATTCCAGTTGGCAAGGAAGCATCATAATCTGCATCCATGACCCTCTTCACACTTTAAGCGGCTCGCTCTGGAATGACCTTCACCCTCAGCTTATTGGTTCTCAAATCCCCATCCAATTCCTTGAGGTATAGCCACTTCTTGTCATAGATTTTGTGAGGAAATAGATGGTTAACCGGTATGATTCCCTTCTCTTGGATCATCCTAGTGATCAATAAACTATAGTGATCAATCTGCAGTTCACCATATTGTCCCGGTCACTTTGTTCATGTAGTACAATATGGTGAACCGCAGATTGAAAGCTTTCTTTTCCATTATATAATAGAAAGTCATTAAGCTTCCAATTGTAGGTTCACAAGCATGCCCTTCACTAGGAAGCACATTCATACACACCAACTCAAAAACCAATATTTGCTCCACGCTGAACATCGATATGGCATATTTATCAACTTGGACGGGTCTATTGATGGGACCCGCAAGCATCATTAAATGCCCGCAGGCCAGGATCAAAGATAGAGATTTATATTCTTGCTCCCTTACTCACTTCTAATTAACCACTAAAAAGTAGATATCAGTAAGTTAGGGTGTCACCCACAGATATCAAGGGGTTGAAAAGATGGATTCACAAAGTCCACTCATAAGCATCAGCACATATGTGTGTCAGGTGTAGGAACCATGGGTTTTTTTTGTTTTCGAAGATTTAAGCTATAAACTAAGAGCATAAACTACAAACATGAGATATACATACATATATATATATATATATATATATATAATGATAAAGGCCTTGGAGGTATTTGCATCATATAATTGATATATAGACTTTGATTCTCAACTCCTATTCACAAATCAACAATAAACTAATATATGCCTTGTCACCCGATGTTGAGATGTTGATTCACCGGGAACTCAACTAATATCCTGCTTCTACCCCCTCGTAAAACTCTCAATTTTGCCTGTTATCAACAGGGGAGAAATAAACAACTAACCCCATATAGCCTTCACTTTATTGGTTAATAAAACCATGATCACGTAGTAAATTTAAAATGGGAGTAGCATGATTCGTCGGGACGTCCATCGGGAACACTCACTACACCTGTGTATACTTTTATGACCGAGAGCATCAGTGTCTCATAAATTGGCCCCTATAATTTTATTTGTACTAGTTTACTATAAGCACGGGATATAACTTTCGGAACTTGAGTACAACCTCAACTGCATAAATAAAAGATGCCCGACAGTATGTGGTCGGGCCACTCCCGTATCATTCATAGCCTAATTCAATTATGTTTTCTATCCTAATATAAATAAATAATCAACAATCATGCATAATTGACACTCCTAAATACGACCTTAAAATTGATCTTTAACCAAACCCGACAAAGAGATAAAATACTCCCGGGTTCGTTCCTGTGCCTAGTACTATATTTTACATTGAAATAAATTAGTTATGCACCCTAAATGCAAGAATAATCATAAAAAATCAAATACCAAGAAATAATAAAATAAAATAAAAATGGGAGTAGCAAGATTCGTCAGGACGTCCATGAGGAACACTCACTGCATCTGTGTATACTTTTATGAATGAGAGCATCAGTGTCTCATCAATTTCCCCCTAGAATTTTATTCGTACTAGTTTACTACAAGCACCGGGTATGACTTTCGGAGCTAGAGTACAACCTCAACTGGATAAATAAAAGATGTCCGATAGTATGTGGTCGGGCCCCTCCCGGATCATTCATGGCTTAATTCAATTATGTTTTCTAGCCTAATATAACCAAATAATCAACAATCATGCAAATTTTTCACTCCTAAATACAACCTTCACATTAACCTTTGACCAAACCCAAAAAGATAAAATACTCCCAGGTTAATTCCAGTGCCTAGTACTATATTTTACATTAAAATCAATTAGTTATACATCCTAAATGAAAGAATAATCATAAAAAATTAAATACCAAGAAATAATTAAAAAACACATAGTAGATTAATCTTGGGTCTCACGTGTCAAAAATCAATATTCCATTACAAATGCTTCCAATTACTAATTTAAGCTAAAATAATCATTAATGGGTTTAAATGTCATGAATTAGATTATATGAATAGAGAGAGAGAGAGAATGTGTTGGAGAAAAGTCCAAATCCACCTCTCCTCTTGAAATAATGGGTAAAAGCCACTTTATATAGTGGGAGGAGAGAGAAGGTTAAAACTCTATTTAACAGGTTGCTCGGACTGTGCCAGTGACTATGGGAATGAACCGTGCATATATGCACAGTCTGTTCTCCGGTTCTTCTTTTAAACTTTTGAGAAGGAATGGACCGTGCATGTTTGCACGGTCTTTCTTCTTGAACATCTTCAAGGGCTTCTAATTTGGTACGGACCGGAAATGTTTGCATGGTTTGTTGACCAAGCCTTCATTTTCTAAGAAATTATTGTAGCACAAACTCTGTAATATGGCACAATCCTTTTCTGATGAACATTTATTATTTTCCTTGAATTCTTGCCTTTTTTTCTCCCAAATTCTTCTATCTTCAACCATTAAGTCTAATGGTCTTCATTCTACTACCAATCATGTGTTTGGCCTTCTATCTAGCGAATGACCTTCTCCAATGACAATATTCAATCTAAGATTTCAAAAATAGATATAGAACACTCATGGAGGAAAGCTCCCATTAGGCTACAAATATCTTACAAAATAGAGAAGTTAACATCAATAGCCAAACAAGATGATTTTAACTCTCTATCATGCAAAACACCTATAATCCTACTTATATTGAACAAAGGCCTAGAAAAAGAAGTGCTAAATGCTCTAAGAAAACATGCATTTTCCGTCTCATAAAATCCTCACACTTAAACCTTTACTTGTCCTCGAGTAAACTAGAACAAGCAAAGATCTAATGGTATAGCTAAGCAAATGTTTCCCAAAGAACACCCAATACTTTATTTCGAGGACTACCCTAACCCAAAATACAAGAGTAACAAAAACACTCATATCCCAAACTAAGATGTCCTAAACCAAACCAAATCAAGCAATTAATAAGAATAAGGTGTGATACTCCAAAGAAGAACAAGAATATAGCTTACTCTACCCCAAAGAAGAACCAAAAAGGCACAAACAAGAGAAGCATAGACAATTATTATTATTTTTCTCTCATTTTCTCTCATTGCCCTCTTGGGTTTTCATCCTAGTCTCTCTTTTCTTTCAAGCCTCATGCCTAAACTTTTTCCACACCTTTAAAGCCTCTCATTTTTGCATAGTTTTCCCTTTAAGGGTTTCAACCTATCCCGGCCCCCAATTTTGCTTAAGGCACCATTTTGGGTTTTCGACTTAGAGGATTTTTTCATCATTTAAAAAATTCAATTTTTTTGTAACTTACAATGGTATAAAAGGCTCCAAAAGTGAACTTCACATTACATCAAAGGAAAGAAAACATAAAGAAACTTTGTCATATTCCTAAGTGTCCTAAATCTCCTTTCTCGACATATAGACAATGCATTAACCCCAATGCATACAACTAAGTATAATCAAATTGTGGTAAAGGAAAAATGTACAATTACTCTCCAAATTGCAAGGGTCCCGCTCTTCCATGCCAGAATGCACGACTTCTCTCTCGCTTCTCTTGCCTCAATTGTTGCTTCTCTTTGGGATCAATGTCTTAGAATCCTTGAAGATTTGATGCTTGCAACCATTCAATTAATTTCTCCATGCTCTCCTCATTGACATTGGCCCGTTGGTCCTCAAAATGGAACTCCCCACGGACCTCTTTCCCTAGATAGGCAATTCTTTCCCCTAACTCTTCACCTTGCTACCAACCACATCAAGTTTCTACTCACCATATACTACTTGAATAATTCCTTGGATTTTTTGGCCAAATCCTAAGATTTGTTAGCCAAAGAGTTGAGATTGCTCAACAAAGTTAAGGGACAGTGTTGGTTGTAGGCAAGTGGGGCGCTCCTCTTGTTCTTCTCCTTCTGGTAGCTCTATCTTAACTTCAATATCTGAAGTAGTTAATGCAAATAGAAATCTCTTCTCATATTTAGCATCGGGGGAATGGAAAATTTTCTTCGATGGGGTGTGGTTGGTGATTGATGTTTGCTCTGCTTGTGGGACATTTATGAATCTACAAATATTCACACCACCATAGAGCAATATGAAATGGTCCTCCAAGGTAGTGGTGGGGAGTAAATGAGACTCTTACCACTTGTCGATAATGTATCTCGTTCTGGTAAAACCACTTCCCGCATTTCCACCGCTCGACTGGGCGTGGCCCAAATGTTGAGCAAACAAGCTAACCATTCCACCTATTGGGATTCTTTCAGCTCACATTTTTTATGCATATAAACACCCATCCACAAAGATATGAGATTCCGGTAGGAATTTCTTTCCAGAGTCATGACCTAAAGAACCTCCACGTCTTTGTTGTTACATTATTCATTTTCTCCATGGAAAAAGAAGGCCACTGCTAAGAGATGTTGTATATACCGTACAGTCGGGTGAAGGATTGCAGTGTTCCTTCCTCTACTTGTTTGATCTCGCCCCACTATGTTCCACCAAAAATAGTTCAATGAGAATTCGGGCTCCCTCCTATGCGTTCTTGGGACTTCTTTCCCATACTTCCATCCAAAAAGCTTCTCTAGGTCTTGGTAGGTCATTGAGAACACCTCATCATTCAGGTGAAAATTGATGTAATGAGGCTAGATGTAATGAGAAAGGTCTTGGAAGTAATTGAATTAGGATGGATGTAATGAGAATGGCCTTGGAAGTATTTGCATCAAATTATTGATATATAGACATTGATCCTCGACTCCTATTTATAAATCGACAATAAACTATTATATGCCTTATCACCCTATGTTGGAAAGGTTGATTCATTGGGAACTCCCATGATAACTAATATCCCGGTTCAACCCCATTGTCAAACTCTCACCCATGTCTATTATATCTTGAGGAGTGCTAAACTACTAAACCCCTATAGCCCTCACTCCCGTGGTTAAAAACCCCCGCAATCATGTAGTAAATTAACACACAAGAGTTTTGTGACTCGAAGAGACCTCCATCGGGAACACCCACTACAATGGTGTATACTTTTACAACCAAGAGAAATAATGTCTCATTAATTCCCCCCTTATAATTTTATATAAAATAGTTTACTACAAACACATGATGTGACTTTTGAAACTAGACTACAACCCCAATCATATCAATAACCAATGCCCCAAAGTATGTGGCAGGGTCACTCCTTTATCGTTCATAGCCTCATTAAATTATGTCCTCTTACCAAATCTAACCAAAGAATTAACAATAATGAATAGTTTTCACTCCTAAACATGACCCTCACATTTACCTTTGACCAAAACTGACAAAACACAAAATACTCCCGGGTTCATTCTCGTGCCTAGTGCTAGATTATACATTGAAATAAATTAGTTGTACATATTAATTCATGCAAGCATAATCATAAGATCAAAAACCAATCAATAATGATAGAAATAATATACAATAGTTAAATCTTGGAGTCTCGCATTTCAAGAATCAATATACTTTTACAAATGCTCCAAAGTACTAATAAAAGCTAGAAGAATTGAACCAATGGCGTCAATGGGTTTAAATTCCGTTAATGAGATTATATGAATGAAGAGAACAAGAGAGAGGGAGAAAAAATCTGTTGGAGAAAAGTACAGATCCGTCTCCCCCTTGAGCTAATGGGTAAACAAGAGAGAAGGTTAAAAAACTGTTAGTCAAAATCCTAGTCAACAAGTTGGAATGGACTATGCCAATGACTATGGGAACAGACTGTGCATAATTGAACATCTTGTTCTTTGGGCCTTATTTTTAGACTTCTGAGTGGGAACAAATCGAGTATGTTTGCATGGTCTATCGTGTAGAACATCTTCAAGGGCTTCTGATTTAGTACGAACCATGCATGTTTGCACAGTTCGTTCACCCGGCCTTCATTTTCTGGGAAATTATTGTGGTAGAGATCGTGTAATACTGCATGGTCCACGCCCAATGAACATTTCCAATTTTCCTTGAATTCTTTCATTAATTTTCTCCCAACATATTCTATCTTCTACCATTAAGTCCAATGGCCTACATTCTGCTACCAATCATGCGATTGGCATTCTATCTACTACCAAACTTGCCAATTGGCTTCTCCAATGACAATTTTCAATATAAGCTCACAAAAATACATAAAGAGCACTCATGAAGGAAAAATCCCATCAGGCTACAAATATCTAACAAAATAGAGAAGTAAACTTGAATAGCCAAACAAGATGGTTTTAAGTCTATGTTATGCAAAACACCTGTAATCCTAATTATCCACCAATAAAATTATAGAAAAAGAGGTGCCAAATGCTTTGAGAAAACATGCATTTTTCATCTCATCACTTGTCTCTTAGAAATATATAATACTCACACCCTATCTCCACTGGACTAAATGGTTGAGATTCAGTCTTACTATGCCACAATTATGGGGGATATACCTCATAAGGGCCATCGAGGATGTTGGGTGGTAGTAAACTAGGCTCGCACCAAGGGCACTCTAACCTAACATTTATTGTGAATTCAATAACAGTGACCCTAATTCCATTAACCATAGTTAAGTTAGATTCCTGGGCGTGCTTCCCCAAATTAGCATGGAATTGAACAACTTCATCGTGGTGAGTTGGATAGTCCATTGTTATCAAATTGTGTAAATACAAAGGACGAAGCAGTCTAATATCTAATCGAAATTCAGATGATAGACATAGTTTTGTTTTAACACCTTTGTAGTCATATATTTACAGTATACCTAGTCCTAGTACTTCTTCGATGCCTCCTCGTTGAAGAACTTGTAGCTTGCTCAGGCGTCCAGTGAATGCTGATGATCACCCCGTCTCTTGTTTTCTTACAGGCTGGGAACCTCTCTTCTTGCTCCACCACCAGTTCCAATAGAGAATTGAGTTGTGCCACGGAAGGAGCCTTTGAGGTCGAACGCCTCTTTAATTTTTAATGCATTCTGAGAATGAACCATCGAAGATATTTCTATATTTTATAATTGAAATTTGTTTTTATGAACTGAAAGGTGTTAATGGATGGGGAATTTCAAACTATTTTGGGAGTAAGAAAGCATTGGGGAAGAACACTATTATTTTGAGATCTTGTCATGACATCGCAACATGTGTCATTTATATAACAAGCACTAGCCCAACACAACTTCCAATTTCTTAACACTAAGTGTAATGTGTTCTGATTCAAAGTATCATTTGACTTTATTTTAATTTCCAATGCACGGCGTCTTACCATCGCGCAAAACCCTAATCAAAATTAAGGATCTATTTAACCCCCGAATAGCGGCCCTAAAACATAACCCTTCCACTCCATCTAAAAATTTGTTCTTCCCCTATTAAAATTTCCCTTTCACACATCTAACAACCAATTTCAGTACAACTATTTATTATGGTGAGAGGACACTCAAAAACTCTGAGCAAATGAATACGGTCATCACTCTAGTTTTGGATATGAAATTAAGGTTAATCCGGGTAAGTTTTTAATGCCCACTTTGTAATGTTTTGTGATTAGAGAAACATGTGTTAGAGATTCAAATGTCATTCATCTATTTTTTCCATAGCTTATCATTGTTACATCTTGTATGAAAATTTAGGTTTTTGGCGGAAAACCCTAGCATATCATTAGAATATGAATTTCATTGAGTTTGTGTAGATGGATTTCATTAAAAACAATTCAAAATTACAAAAGGAACCAACGTTGGACATAGCTCCAACACAAGTAATGAATGAGCACAAAGGGATTATGAGAGCGAGGTAGGTTTTCATTCGAGCATTAATTTTACCCCTCATCTCTTTGCAACCTATTTATATTGACATAAAATTATATTTTTAAGAATTCTCTTGTTCTTTTGCTGTGTGTTAGGTTGCTAGGAAGAGTTTGTTTCAAGATGACGACGACATGAGTCAGTCGCTCCAAGCAAGCTACAAAGTGTGGGGAACATGATGAAATATATACAATAGGTTGAAGGATGATGTTTTCCCCATTCACATTACTGTTGGAGTAAAATGTTGTAATACTCATTCCAATGGAACACTATAATCAAAATTGGATGATTGTGGTAAAAAAAATTCTCGGATATCGATGTGAATCGCGTTACAGATGCTTTCCTTAAAGAGTAATTAAACCCCATTACAACTTTGGGTTACACGAATTCCCTTCGAGGATAAAACAATCGAGAAACCCTCCTGTTCTAGGCTTGAATCAGGAGAATACTTTTGAGTAACTGTGTTTTTGGTTACTACGCATGTATGATAATTTCCCTTGTGTTTAGTGTTTCTATTTTTTTTTGTATTTTTCCATGTATTTTCCATGAGCGTACGCATGTATATATAGGAAATACTTATCCTCAAACAATGCAACAGTTCATATGCACTATCAGAATTATAAATTATGAAATGATGCATCTTTCCACATGCTACATATTTCCACATGGTAAGCATATTGCACCATCACATTCAATGTATCGTTTCTGATATCATCCTTATCCTTTCAATCACGAGAAGTTAGGCTATAACATCACCACATCAGAATTATAATAAATTATGAAGTGATACATCTTTCCACACTTCAGGACAACCCATGTTAGTCATCACCAATACAATTAATCCTTATCCTATCAACTGTAAACTCATAGATAGTTTTTACTAGTGTGCACTCCACAGAACCGAACTTGTTTTAACGTCCCGAGTTTACAACTACTCGAATCCAATTATACTTAAATAGCTTTGTGTTTCATAAAACACCAACAATTACAATATACTTCTATAGCACATGCTTTTTGTCATTTCATTACAGTACTACTTGTTATTGTAGTTAATTCAGAATAGTTTAGAGGTTTTTTACAAATTTCTGTCACAAGCGCTTCCTATAGATATTAGACATGATTTAATTTATTGTAATGTACGGAGTATAATTGGAATGATTGTTGTTTCAAGACGAACATGTTATTAGCACTTCGACCCAGTCGAACTACATTTAAAATTAAAAATTGTAATTCGATCTCGTAACTAAAATTGGCATGAAAATTTATATGTGCATTTTAAAAGAAAAGTGAAATATGTTCGAATTCAGAAATCAAAAAAATCCAACCCATAATGAATAAACTGAATTACATTCCAATTTTGGACATTGTTCTACGACACTTATTTCTAAAATTGAATCAAATGGCTTAAAATTTCTGGTGACACATCGATTCCTGAAGCAAAAAAGGGAACTTCCTGAATCAGAACAGTGGACGACGTTAAATGAGGTGTACCACGATGGGTTGAACCCCCATGGTTTACACTAAACATGGCAGTTAATTGCTGTCGAGAATTTTGGTAACCTCAACAACGACGGTGTCATGCACGACGGGTCATAATCTCTGTCCCACGAAACTATAATCGTCGTTCATTGCCTTTTCTCTATTAGTAGTAGGGAAATGTTTGTAGTTAAGGAAGGGAATTTTCTGTAATCCTTAGTTTTATTGTATGGAGTTATGATTAATAAATATTTTACTGATCATGCAACCTTTTTTATATTGTATTTGAGTTCCAAACATAGCCCTTCTTACTAAAGTAATTTATCTTCTTTCCCTTATAGTACTTAGTGTAGGGTTTTTTGGTTACGAGAGTGTGGCATGCTATCGAGGTCTTGAGCTATGTTTTAGTAACGCTTGACAGGGCTTCTCCTCTCTATAGGAGGTCCGACCATCTCATGCTGCTTTGGCGGTTTGCATTTTTCCTAACTTACTCAGTTGGTGCGGGTGCAAATTTTCCAGGTTTCCCTAGATTGGTATCTAACGTACCTAGTTTAAATGCTTAGAGATTCTCAAGACTATGTCCTCTAGATGGGGTTTCATAGTTCTTTTGATTATGTGTAATTTTGTACATATACATATATATAAGCTTGTTTCCATGCAGATGTGCGCCTTTGTCACTGGTTTGCTTGTCCATTTCGCTTGCGAACCTGTGGCTGAGCTGTTATTGCAATCTCCCTTGGCTTATTAGGCTAGCTTTTGTCTTGTGCTAGCTATTGTTGTGTTGTATTTGTTATCTTCTTTAGCCTTATCAAGTTAGTTTCCTGTTGCAAACTTCGTTGTATGTCAGATTCGTTATCTATGTGCTTGTTAATTTGATGGTAACTTTGGCATGCCTTTTGACTTTTCCCAAGGATCATCAAAACCTAGAAAGAAAAATTCTCCCCTCATAACCGACGATTCTAGCCCTTTCGAATACTTGGAGCTCTGATGCCCAAGTTAGTATGCTTGTCTTTCTCTCCTTGTAAGAGAAAAGTTACTTACATTCTTTTTGTGTTCTCCATCTTTATTTATAGGGCCTTAGGCTGTAATCAGGGCTCATGTGATGTTCTCACTTCTCCTAGATTGTGGCCTAGCAGAGGGTGTCTTGGTGGGTAATATTTCTCCACTCTTTTCGAGATCAGTTGCCTACTGGCGAAGCGATGTTAACCTTTCTATGAGTGATTGGTGAACTTGGTTTAGCTAAGTGTTTCATAGAATAGGATTTCGTAGGTCATATGTATACCAGGAGTGAGCCTAGTTTTTTTGCCCCATCATCATTAATGATCCTTTTGAACACCACATAACATTGTTAGAACTACAAATTTCTGATTTGTGTCATATATATATATGTATATATAGATTTTTTTGATAGGGTTGATGTAACATTTTGATGTTTTTAAGCATTCTGCTAGTGTAACCAAACAATATTTACTTCTTGAAGGAGTTGGGAGGTCGTCGCCGTACCTCTCAAAAATATATTTATAACCCCAATATGCTTACTAAATACAACTAAGTAGATAGTTTGGAAAGTCGGGGTCGTCCACAGAGAAGAGAGATATTTCCAAGCGTCTAAGCATGCAATGGCGAATATAACCCTAGATATATATATATATATATATATATATATATATATATATAGATAGATATAAATCAAAGAGA
>JAULKM010033487.1:0-13547 GCA_032355605.1 Rubia tinctorum
ATCTTGCCTTGTTTCGCCTTGACATGACACTTCCTTTGTAATCAACGGCTCCACTTTGTAAAGATTACAATGCAAATAAATACAACTTTTCAATCTATAGAACATCTGCTATAAAAAGTCACCGATCTTCATAGTTTGTTCATCCCAGAAATTAGTATATCCTAGTCGGCAAGAGAAAAATCTCTTCAAAGATGGCAACCTTCAGCAACCAAAAGATGGCAACAATTCTGGCTGCGGTCCTCATCGTCCTAGTTCTGGGATCGTTCTGGACTAGTAAGGACTTTTCAAGGCTTTGGAATTTAATATTCTTTAAAATTTAGAGAAGTGGTTTTTTTTCTTCTTTTTCTGGTCAGTGGGTTTCACCGATTAAATTCTAGTTTGATATGTCGTTTAATCATCATAAAATTCATCATTTTGGGGTTAGTACTGTCAACGGTGAATCGGAAATTTGTAATATAATTAAAATTGATTAAATTGTTTTTTCCCAAACATAACATCTTTTACTATCTTTTGTTTCTTAAGAGCAAAACCATGTTTTTTTAGTATCACACAAATTCAAAGTGAAATTTTCGGTTTTCAAAATTATATTCCGGCTGGTTTTCAGGTTATCCGGTATTATTTCCGATATAACAAGGAGTGTTTTCGTAATTTTATAATTAAAAAATATTTTCAATTAAAATTTTCTAAATTCTAATTCCTTTTCTTTCTTTCCCTAATTCTTTCCGCCCCGTCGTTCCCTTTCTCCGACCAAACCTCCATCTCTGGCCACACCTTCATCTCCGCCCCGTCGTTCCCCGTTATCTTCCCGTCGTTTCCCTCTCTGCCACCACCCCAAAAACCCATCTCCCCGTCGTTCCTCTCTACCTCGCCCTCTACGCGAGAAACCCGTCGCCACCCCATTGCCTCCCATCGCAATCCCATAGCCACCACCCCCATAAACCCATCGCCACCACCCCATAAACACATCGCCACCACCCCATAAACTCATTGCCCCTCCTCTTCCTCGCCCTCTTCACCAGAAACCCATCGCCCTTCTCCTCCATCTCCCTGAAACCCTAGCGCCTCCCCACCCGCGATTAACTTCAATTCCCCCACTCCGCTAAGCCCCAGCTTAGCCACAGGGACAAAAATTGAAAATAAAAATGGGGGGAAGATTGACTACAGAAAGAACGAGGAAAGAACGGGGAGAGGCGAGGGTGAAAGAATACGGGGAAGAACTGTGATCAGAAATGGAAAGAATATAGAAAAAGATGAAAATATTTTTTAATAAGTAAAATTATAAAAATACCCCTAACCATATCGGAAATAATATCGGTTTGGGGACCAAAAGATGAAAACTACCTGAAAACCACCTGGAATCTAGATTTGAGGATCGAAAACTTCACTTTGAATTTGTGGGTTACTAAAAAAACTTGATTTTGCTCTCGGGGACCAAACAATGGTAAAATATGCTATGTTGGAGAAGCAATACAATTTAGTCATTAAAATTTCAAATTAAAAATTAAGCTAATATTTTTCATACATCAATTTCAAATTTCAGACTTGACTATTTTTGAATCATTTTGTTGGTCAATTACCTCTTCCTTTTTTGATGGATACGATTATTGTTTTTGGAGTATTCTAATCTTTGGTTACTTGGCGTCATCTCCTAGAAATTCTCCCCTGTTTCCCTGTTTAGCACCCTAGTTATTATATATATATATGTATGTAACATTTTGAGACAAGAGAGGGTTTTCCGACTAGCGGTTTGTTTATAAACTTATAGACGATATGTGTTACCTTATACACTGTATTTGTTAAATTACATACTAAATTAAAATATATTTTTTATCTTAAATATTTTTTTATTTTCACATTCAAATACACATTATTACTTGTTTTAACTTTTAAAATAAAATATTTAAATTTTATAAAAAACTACAACATTTAATGTAAAAGGTACAGTGGACCGTCTATAAGCTTATGAAAATACCGTCTTTCTTGAGACTTTCTCTTGAGAGTGAAGAGAGGAAAAAGTTAAAGAGTGGGTTTTCTGATAGGCGGTCTGTCCATAAGTTTATGGATAATCCATTTTTTTAAAAAAATTATACACTGCATTTGTTAAATTACACACTAAATTTAGAAATTTAGAAATAAATTTTTTACATTATATTTTTAAATATATTTTCACATTCAAATACACATTATACTTATTTTAATTTTTAAAATACAATATTTAAATTTTATAAAAATTACAACATTTAATGTAAAAAAGTAAAGTGGTGTTGTCTATAAGTTTAAGGAAAAGATGCATTTGCTGAGACTTTCTCAAAGTTTAATACTCCCTCTGTCCCAGATCAAATTTCTTACTTCACATTATGTCATTATTCAGTGTCCAATTTTGACAACATATTTGAATAAATACATAAACAATAATATTATGATATATGATATGGTTGGATTCGCCGCAACAAATAGTTTCTAAATACGTATCTACTTTTTATTTGTCATTATTATAACATATTACTGGTCAAACACGTTTCTTGATAATCATGAAAAAGATTCCCTGAAAATTGAGGTAGGACGGAGGGAGTAAGTGGTTGATAATGATTACTCTGTACCATAAAAGAAAATGTGATAATTTCATAAATATATACAGAAATATTAAGTGTGCCAATATTAAAAAAAACAGATGGAGTTGGAAGGATATAATGTGACATGAATGCATGGTAATGATGCAGTTGATGCCGAGGCATTGCCCGACTGCGTTCAAGTGGTGAGCGTAAAAGCTGGAGACACATGTTTTGATATAGCCCGGACGACTGCAATCTCTTTGAAATTCTTCGGTGCCCTAAACCCAAACCTTAATTGCACCAAGCTTTTTCTGGGTCAATGGCTCTGCGTCAGTGGCGTACCAGCTTAATCAAGGTTGATGACTCCGAGGAACATGTCCAAGAATGTTGGAGGAAATGTTTTTTTTTCTGTGTGTGAATAAAGTGGCCTGGTGGAAAGTTATTGGGCTTCTGTCCGTTTTTATCCTTTTCTTATGAGCTCTGCAGTGTGTAATTGGTGGGATTGGGTTGAGTTGGCTTTTGGAAATAAAGTATTGCTACTAGCCTATAATGCTCTTTTTGATTGTGGGCTGATTATAATTCAATGAGGTTATGAGTCACCAGTGACTACGTTACACGGTCTCTTAATTTTTATTTAGTAAATAATGAGCATTATTATATGAGATTTTGTTATATTCATGTTAACATTTTTTTTTAAATATCAACTTTTATGTTGAATTGGTATACGTAGCTTGAGATATTGATGGTCAAAAATGATCATTGGATATCGTGAAAAAGTAAAAGAGCCAAAAGTACTGGGACAGTGTGTATTAATTTCTTTTTATTCTTAGTATGTATTAATTGGTAAAATACAAATCTAATTCTATTACTTTTCAAAAGTGCCAATCTAATCCTGTATAATCTAAAAGTGCAATTTTAGCCCTAACTTTTGCATCAAATGTGCCGATGTAACCTTTTGGCACTATTCCGAAGTTGACTCAATATTTTCTAGCATTGACCAAATCAAAAAAAAGACTAAAATGCCCAAACTTAAATTATGAAAATATTAGTGACCAATTTACCCTAGATGACGTGGCCCATTGCTTGAATAAGCGCCACAGCTACCGCAACCAACTCCACCGCCGCTGCCGCAGCTCCACCGCCCCGGGGGCGGCCGAAATTTAGATTCTCAATATAAGACCTAACTGTTTCTATCATTTTTGCAAATGAAATTATCCACTACTAGTATAAAAACACATAAAACAGGCATTTATCCGTGCAATACCTAATTTTTATGCAAACAAAATAACATGTATGATCATGTCCTTAATTTGAATGATAATTCACTTTCAAACTATCCAGCAATCACTCAAAACCCATTAAGCTCCAAAATTTCACAAAAAAGCGATCAATTTCAACGATTGACGAGCCGACAAGCAGGATTGATTAAGATCTTTCAAAATTCCCAAATCAAACACATGTAATCAAGGGTAATTTACCGTATTTGATAGATTTAGTGTTGGATATCTATTTTTCTGGGGAGGCCGGAATCTGGATTTTGGCCGGCAAACTTCCTCCCCACAGCCCCGCCCTCACCCTAGCACAACTTACTAGCGAACTTCCTCCCCATATCCCCTAGCTTCCTCCACCGCCCCCGCCCCTGCCACCGACACCCGCATCATAAATTAATCCTCCTCCCCTTTCGAATCAAATCCAAATGAGTCTCTCATCTTACAAGCCCTGAATTAATTGAATCTTTTGACAATATCGGTGAATGACTCCAGGAGGCTGCTGCTGTGGAAGATGACCAATGAAGAAGGGCGTTGGCGGGCGAGGCCCATCTGACAAAGGAACCCGACGAAGACCCGCCACCCCTTGAGCTCCTCCAACCCGCCGACTTTAGTCCATTCTGACCTGATTGGGTTTGCTTCATTCTTCCCTGCCATGCGATTAACAACTCCGATCAGTGGTCTGCTGGAGGAACTCGCCAAAGATCCGCCACCCCTTGAGTTCCTTCTACCCCGTCCGTTGAAGAGGGGCGGTGGCGGGTGAGGCTCATATGATTGAGGAGCCTAATGAAGACCTGTCACCCCTTGAGCTCCTCCAACTCGCCGACTCCATTCCATTCCTAACAGATTGGGTTTGATATGTTCTTCCCCCCCATCGAGCGATTAACAACTTCGATCAGTGGTCTGCCGGAGGAACCCGATGAAGGCTCGCTACTCCTTGAGCTTCGATTTACAATTCCGATTAATTTATGGGGGGTTTCGCCACCCCTTGAGCTTCGATTAACAAGCCTGATTGATTTAGGGGGAGGCAGAAGAGTACGGATGAAGCGGGGGGGGGGGAGGGTGAACGGGGACGTGGGATAGGAATTTAGGGTTTTGAGGGGCAATATTATCTTTTCCAAGTTTTTGAATTTCTTTTAAATAGGGGTGTAATAGTCCATTCATAAAATTACGGTCAAATTCAGGTTCTCAAGGTTATATTGGCCCTTTCGAGCAAATAATAGGGTTAGAAATACACTTTCAGATTTTACAGGGTTAGATTGACACTTCAACCAAAACATAGGGTCATTTTAACACTTAACTCTTGGTTTTATGTCACGAAGAACAAACTAAACAAGGATTGGAAGCTAAATTCTCATAATATATTGATTGAAGATCGAATTTTACAGCTAAAAGAAGGGTAGGAACGAAGTAAGAAAGGAAACCAGAAAAGGAAGATTGAGAGGAAATCTAACTACTATCACAACAATATCAACAATGATCCTTTCTCATAGGCATTCCGCCGAGTATGTTTAGAATCAGCTCAAAGGTAGAGCCTGTTTTGTGCCAAAATTAGGCCCGATATGTGAGATGGCCCAAAATTTTTATTAGAGATTTTTACATTTCTAACTCTAACTTTAGGCTGAAAGTGCCAATATAACCCCGTTAAACGAGAAAGTGCTAAAATAACCCTAATTTTATGACAATTTGTGTTGTTATAACCTTCTATCCTAACTCCAGCTTTGACTGAAGAAATTGGGCATTGACCAAACTTCAAAGGTCGAAAACACACCCAGCCCTTAAGTTGATTTTTTCCCATTTTCCCCTTCTAATTTTTCCTAATATTATATTATTTTCTAATTTAGAATACTAAAACCCTAGCCACTACCCCACCGTCCAACAACCAGAACCACCAACTGCCGCCACTTCTTCTGCCTCAGCCACTACTCCTACAAGGATCATGATATCCCCGAATCCAAAGTCGAAAACTGTAGGGTTCTAGTCTGCGGGGTTTGCTCTGCCTCGATTGACATCACCGACGTGTCAGACGAGAAATTAGTGTTACAGAAGCATGAGAAGTCCGGGACATGCGACCCTAGCAAGAAGGTGAAACGGTGAAACCTAAGTGCCCCGTTCAACAGTGCAAGGAGGTTTTGACGTTCTCCAACACGGTTACTTGCAAGCACTGTGGTGTTAAGTTTTGTTTGAAACACCGGTTTGAATCGGCTGATCATGCCTGCAAGAGACTGCAGTTTGTGTCTTCAGCCCTGGTGGCTAGACCAACAACGACGAAGATTGGGAACATGTTTTTGGAGGCTTTTTATGTCTTTCCCTCCAATTTTCTTTTTTTAATTTAGGGGTAAAATGATCATTTCATTACATAACGTCTAAAATTTTCGTTCAAAATCAAAGTCATCGGCGCCCAAGGTTAGAATTGCACATACATCTAAAAGTTAGAGTTATTTTGACACTCTCTCGTTTTGCAGGGTTAGATTGACACTTTCAGTCTAAAGTTGTGTTATTTTAGCATTTCACCCTTTTGATTATTGCTGAGTGGGTAGTTTTTTCCTCCCTTTTAGTTAAAAGATGTGCTGGGCCGATTTGTAATTACATATGGGCTGATTTCAATCTTTTTTTTAAAAAAAAATTTAGAAGCAATATTTTTTATAAAAATTTTGTCCTTTTCTTCCTTTTTTTTATATAAAAAAAATCGACCCTTCCTTTCTGTTTAATACTATAGTACCTACTCTTTCTTTTAATTTTTAAACCATCCCTTTCTTTCTTTGCTTAGTACTGTAATACTACATTATTTATTTGACTAACCCAACTCCATCCTGCACGAGTTTCTCACAATTTTTGTCCCTACTCACCTCTCATTATCATACCGCCTTCACGCCCACGAACGAGTAGGCGTTTGCTGGAATCAATTTTCATCGATGACTTGTAAGAACTCAGTCCCCTCTCTTCTTCGATAGTCTTTCTTCATTTCGAATAAGCATTTTACGTATTTTTTGAATTTAATTTTACAAGAATAAGTAACCCTAATTTCTTGAATTCTAATTTTGAGTGTTTCAAATAGCTGATACAGTTATATTAATGATTTAGCAATGGATTTTTATTAAAATTACGTCATTATCCCCTTTCATTCACATTTTTAAAAAAATTATATAATGATCTATTTAATTTATGAATTTTATTCGATTTGGTCTAATGATAAGTGGGTGCTCATTTATTTAATTGCATATGTAAATTAATGTGGTGTAAACATAATAGCTGACTTAGCTTTATGTTCTCTTTCGTGTGTGTAGGGATTCAATGAATTAAGGAATCACAAGCATTTACTGTATTTGGATTTACACTCACGGTGAAGTCTGGATTGTTCCACCATTCAGGTTATATTGTTCTAGTTTTAGATTATTTTTTAATAGTTTAATCAAAATAATATTTCTTAAAAGACAATCCTATGAAAAAGTGAAAAAAAGGGGGAAAAGTTACAAAATTATACTTTTTATATATTTTGTATCATTGAAAAAAGGGTAAAATATTGGAAAAACCGTCTTTCCATGAACATGTGAAAAGATGAGGTTTAAGTTGCAATATTAAAACTTTATTATACAACGTTCAATAGTTGCAATTTTATATATGACTCGATTAATGCAACCACAAGATTTTATCTTAATTTCTTATAATTGCTCTTTTCATAATTGATGAAAAAATCATTTTCAAGAGACGAATTCTTAAAATTACATTAAAATTCCAAAAATAAAATTGTGGCACAAAAAAATTAAAATATATTTGACGGACCCTAACTACGTGTTTTATCTTTAGCGCACATTTCTTTGATCTTGTCCTACAAATATCAAACACCCGGGTTATTTAGATATAAAGAATCAGATGCCAAATAATCTTATTTCCCTTTTATAAAAACATAGAAAAGGAATTTTCTTTTCTTTTTCTCCTTTTCTTACCTTTTCTTTTCCTGGAAAAGTAAGATTCGTATCAACGTATTCAAGAAGTCAAGTACTACAACAGTTATAATTTAGGGATATATACCGATATAATCTTATCTATTTGATTAAATACCAATATAACTCTCAAATAATTTTTAGTGCAAAAATAACCTTAACTAGTTAATATAAGCGCCAATATAACTCTCAGACCTCATTTCCGGCATTGACTGTTTGTAAACTATCCAAAATACCCTTAGTATTCAAATATGAATTTTACTTGACAAATTTACCCTTATAGTTCATCGGACCACCGCCGGACCACTAGTGCACTGCCGAACCGCCGGTGCACCGTCGTCATAACAGGTAGGATTATATCAGCACATTATGAAAACAGATAGAGTTATATCAGCACATTCCTAAAACTTATAGGGTTATATCAGCACATTCGTAAAAATTGTAATGTTATATTAGTGCATATTATTAAAGTTAAGTGTGTGGTACTCGACTGTCCTTAATGGACGACCACATCATCATATACACAATTATCACATTATAACATCTTATGCACTATGAAATTTGACATCCTAACATCATCATTCATATTAAACACTATTATCACATATTGTAGCCTCATTTTAAAACTCATCAACATTAAAAATCCTAAGTCGAAAAACACAACAAAATAACAAACACATACAACACCAAAGGTCACCCAACTATCAATCCAGACTAAGCGCAAAAAAAATAAAGAAGATATCATCAAAACCCATTTATTATATAGTATGTGCTGATATAACCCAACACTTTTTGTGAATATGCTGATATAACACTATAACTTTTAGAAATGTGCAGATATAACCCTATCACTTTTCATAATGTGTTGATATAACTCTACCTGTTACAACGGCGGTTTGGCGGCAATCTGGCGACAATATTTGGGGTATAAATGACTCTAATTAAGGGTAATAAAGTAATTTTCTATTTTTTAGTATTTTTATTTTTTCAGAATGGCAAAAATGTATTTTCATAAAATTTCGGCTAAAAGTTAACGAAGCAGGTTATATTGGCACTTACACTAATTAGATAGGGTTATATTGACATTTTCGAACACTGGAATGTTATATTGGCACTTATATCAAGTAGGTAGGGTTACAAAACACTTTTCTCTATAATTTATAACTAACTGTCACACGACTCACACCGGAAAGTTATATTGACACTTATATCAAGTATGTAGTGTTAAAAAAATACTTTTCTCTATAATTTATAACTAACTGTCACACGACTCACACCCTTCTTGGAACATGATAATTTATTTATTTTTAAAAAAATGAATAGTCGTAAACGGGGTTTGGAAGGTGTCATTCCCTTTTCATTAAAAGCTCATGTGTTTCCGAAAATTGGCTTACATCAAACTGGCCAAAGGTAAGTTGTCGTAACTACCCTGACTTGGATTTCTCCTATATCGACATATAGACCAGATTAGAAGCCAACTAAGGTTGACCAAGAAAAAAGGATCTATCAGAAAAACTTAGAATTGGCATAGAACAACCGCGACCAAATATTTCAACCAAAAAGACCTATATATAAATAGAGATCCCCAATAATTATGAAAATTAACAAATTAAAAACTGAAAAAATTAAGAGCCTCCCACCTTGAAAAGGAAAATTTAAAAACTAGAATAAATAAAATGAAAATGGAGAAGTACCCCTCACAGACTTAATATCATCAAAGAACAGCTCAGAACTGAGTTGACCCTAGTTGATAACTTTTGGCTCAGTTGATCCGTTTATGACTCAGTGAGTTGACCCTTTATTGGGCCGAGTTGGCCTCTACTGGCTGAGTTGGCCTTTACCAAACAGAGTAGACTCGGTAAAACATCATATCTTAGTCAACTAGGCCCTAGTAGCTCGGGTGGTCCTTTGAAAATCATACCCATCTGGAAAAAAATTGACGCCACTGGCTAGAAGCCAAAATATCTAAATGCCAGTGAGCCGTCTAAACGCTGGTCTTCTGCGAAAAGCCGAAAACCCTATTTTGTCACTTGTTCACCGATTTTCGAAACGACCACCGTTACGTCGCTTCAGAAAAATACCTCCTTTGTCAAGATCCGCCTCATTGTTGCTGCTGGTCGCGGACGGTAAGACCAAGGTCTCCGACGGAAGAGGATACATTGGTGAGCGTCAGTGAGGAAAGCAGAAAACGCCGGTGGAGTGTTAGTCCCCTGTGTATGGTCGTCGGCAGATAAAAAATCTCCATGGTCACCGGGATATGTAGGTACGGGGGTAGGGGTGATGGGGATGAAATTTGGGTAGGGGGCTGCCGGAGTAGGTGGTTGCCCGGCGGCGGCGACCCCCTAGATATGAAATTGGATTTAGAAAAGGGTCGAGTTTTCTAAAAATAAAGGTATTTAAAAATAATAATATAAGTGTCTTGGAACATAAGAACTGATTAAAGGGTTTTATTTACAAAAGGAGATTCAAGAGCAAGTTCTTAAAATTTAGCTGAGAGTTCATAGAGGAATAAGTGGGAAAAACTGTTGAGATTTTTTTTGTAATATAATAACATTCTACATTCCTGCATATTATTTCTATAATTAATATTGTATAAAACTTTAAATGTTTTAAATTTTGGTGTATGATAAAAAAAAGGTTTATCTTGAAAAAGATGAAATGTGCATTGCCGTTTTTTATTAAATTTAAATTTTGTACTTTTTCTTGGAGAAAGTCTAATGTTAGACCGACTAATGGTTGGACAAATCACAAAAAAATTCATTTCAATAATTTTTATGCCCAAATTATAATTATTTACAATACTATACATTTTAAAAATAATCAATATTATAAGAATCTAATTGCAACAAATAAAAATAATGGAGATATAATTAATTTAGAATCAGCATAAGAAAGCAATACCGTTTCCGATTAGTTTTGTATATATCATGTTCCATATTTTTTAGGTCTTGTATACCATTTGTACTCACTATATATATATATATATCAATACACACAACCATGGGTTTTACTTTTTATCATGGTATCAGAGTGGTTTTCAATTAGTATCGCGTCAGCAATCCCAGTCAGCGTCTCGTCAGCACCGGATTATTTTTAAAAATATTTTTTTATTATGGCTCATTTTGATCAACCACGATACCAATAGTGTCACGTACTGGGTCATGTTGCTTCTTCTTGCTCTAAACTGCACGGTGAATGATACCAGTTGTCGTGTCAGCGAGATAAGAATTTTGGTCATTTTGCCTCGACATGTCCTCACTTGGTTTCTCAGACTTCTTCTCTTGGCTCTTTATCGCCTGCTCGTTGGAGAGCTGATTCTGGCGTAACCAACCACATGACTTCTTTTCAGTCTGGTATTGATTACGTGACTCCTTATTCTGGTAAGAATTGTGTTATTGTTGGTAATGTTTCTACTCTTAACATTACACATGTTGGTCATTCTTGAGTCTCTGATTTATTATCCTTGTCTGATGTTTTGGTGGTTTCACAAATTACTAAAAATTTGTTGTCTATTAGCAAGTTGATTCGGGATATGAATGTTGTTATTTATTTTGATGATTCTTCTTTCACTATTTTGAACAAATTTACTAGTGATGTTATTGGCAAAGGCCATCGTGATGGGGGTTTATATGTTTTCAATTTTGGCGGTGTTGCTTTATCTGCCTTTGTTGTCTCACATGCTTTTAAAGTATATTTTGAACTTTGGCATAGTAGATTGGGTCATGTTCCCCACATCATTTCTTCTCTGAGCAAGTCTGAATGTTTTTCAGTTACTAGTTTGCAGCCTAACTCTCATTTATGGCCCTTTTGTGAAACGGCTAAAGACAAGCGTCTTTCTTTTAGAGATAATTTAAAACGCGCACCACACATACTTGATTCAGTTCACTGTGATCTTTGAGTACCCTATCCTATTGTCTCTCGTGTTGAGTATTTTTATTATGTCATTTTTGTTAATTATTTTTCTCGGTTCACCTGGTTATATCCTCTGTGACGAAAGTTTAATTTTGTACAGGGTTATGTGCATTTTGTGGTTCTTGTGAGAACCATTTTTCTACCACCATTAAATTATTTCATAGTGATAGTGGAACCGAGTTTTTGAATCATTCGCATGCGATCTCATTTTGCATCAAATGGCATTCATTATCAACTTTCCTATCCTTACACTCTTGAGCAAAATGGTCGTGCAGAGAAGAAGTATCGTCATATTACCGAGACAGGTTTGTCAATGCTCTTTCATTCTGGCCTTCATCATTCATTTTGGTATGATGCTTTTTCGACAACGGTCTACATCATCAACAGACTCTCTACTCCAATTTTATCTGGCCATTCTCTTCTCTTTGTTATTTTTGGCAACCCGTCTGACTACTCCAATTTTTATCCATTTGGTTGTCGAGTTTTTCCGTATTTGAGGCCTTATGGTGCGCATAAATTGGCACCTCAAAGTATGTCTTGTATATTTTTGGGTTACAGTTCACCGTACAAGAGTTATCGCTGTCTTGATCCTCTCACGAAGAAGGAGTACATCACTCGTCATGCTCGGTTTTAAGAGATATTTTTTCAGCTACTCGTACTGGTTCTACTACAAATTTATCATCACTGGATATTTATGCTTTTTTGGAGCCCTCGTATGTGCCATCAGGGTGATTGAGCTACCCTCCACTGCCAAATTACCCATTATTTTGGAAGATGTTAATTTACATTCTGTACTGGGGGTTCACGATTTATCTAAAAATTGTATATGTCCTCCGCATTAAGACCAGCAACACAAGCCACCAGCTCAATCATAGCACGCGCCACCAGCAGCCAGCGCATCCAGCCCGACGCCAGCACGTGCGGCTCACACACTGCCAGCGAGTGTGGCTCACCCGCTGTCATTCCCGGCTCCGGCTACCTCCACAAAAATTCTGCCATCTGGTCAGCTTGTGCAGTCTCCGATGCTAGCTTCCCCTGCTCGATCTCCATCGCCATTGGTCTCGAGTTCTGTACCAACCTTAGGATTTGCGCTATCTCCAGTGCCAGGTTCTTCTCGTCATTCGATGGCTACTTGATCTCGCACTGGCTCACTTCGGTACAAGAAATTTTTAGATTAGTATATTTCTGGCTTATTGGGTGCTTTATTTTCTAGGAATGAGCCTCGCTCGCATCGCTCGGCTGTTAAGGATCCTGAATGGGTTGCTGCTATGGACTCAGAGATGGATGCTCTTCACACTTAACAGACATGGGATTTGGTTCCACGTCCTCAACATGCGAATGTTGTTGGTTCAAAATGGGTTTATCGTTTAAAATACAAGGTTGGTGGCTCTCTTGACAGGCATAAAGCATGGTTAGTTGCTCAAGTTTTTTTCTCAATTTACTGGCTTTGATTATGATCATACATTTAGTCCAGTTGTGAAGACATCTACTGTTCGTACCTTTTTATCTCTTTCTTTCACTCGAAACTGGCCTTTCCGACAACTTGATGTTAAGAATGCATTTTTAAATGGCGTTCTTGACTCCCCGTTTTACATGGAGCAGCCTGCTGGATACAAAGACCCGATGCGTCCCGATTATGTTTGTCTCTTACGCAAGACCATTTATGGTTTGAAGCAAGTTTCTAGTTCTTGGTTTCAGCGATTCATTTATTTTTTTGGTTGGCCTGAGTTTTGTGTGCAGCTCCTCTGACACATCTTTATTTGTATTTTCACAGGGTGTCTCTTTGCTCTACTTGTTGTGTTGGTATGCCTTGAATACTGTAATAGCCGCTTCTGCGACCCTGGCCTGGGGGTCCGGGGGGGCGGCAGTCG
>JAULKM010033497.1:0-13546 GCA_032355605.1 Rubia tinctorum
TGAACTGTAATGCATGATCAATTAATAAAATTATTCTTTTGATGCATGCTTGTGTTAATCTTATTTTCGAGAATTTAGTTGTGATATTTCCAATATAAACTCCAACAATCCAGTCACGCCTGAATTAGATCAAAAGTTTAAAACTTCATAATTCGTTGTAAAGTTAGGGTTATTTTAACATCTTCTCATTTTGAAGGGTTATATTGACACTTTCAACCAAAAGTTTGGGTTAGAAGTGTAAAAATTCCTTCTTTTTTCATAAAATTCATTATTGACATTTTTTGTACGTATTGCTATTCCAATTTGACACTGCCAACTATAGGTGAAAAGGACAACGCCTTATACATGGTGGACATGGACAAACAAATGAAAGCAAATGTCAAGAAGATAATGCAGTCGAGGAAGACGACTCATGATACCAAGAAGATTGTAAGGGCAACCCGACATGCGGAAAGACATGGGCAAGAATCATAATTTGGGACATCCAATGATATTTGTAATTATCAATTATTAATAATATTTCCTTTTGCAGAATTATGTTTAGTAAATAATTATTTTTGTCTGGATGATATGTTGCAAGCACATTGTTATTTGTTGCTCTCGTAATCTATTCTTCTACATAACTTCAACTTATGAGTGGCTTTGTCTCCATCTCCTTCACTGGGTTAACCGAAGGTTCATTTACTTTATTTTCTTGGCAAACTTATGATTTCAGAACTTCCTTCGCTCATGATAAAAAAAAAGTGGAAGCCCTGACTTCCATATTCGATCACATGTTCGTACTCTGAACCATCTTTTTTTATACAACTATCTAATTCTAAGTGATTTGATCAAAATAAGTAATGTTATGATAGTAGAATGGCCATCAAAACACTTTATTTAAGTGTGTAATGCATTTCCGCTCTTTGAACTGTAATCGGAAGATGGGGATAGTGAATCAGTTAAAAGAAATCTACAAAATTGACTCAATATTGGTGATGTTCCGATGCAGAATAATGGGTCATATCTCGGCGGTTGCTCACAATCGCCATCACTACCAATATGTAACGATGGTTAAAATGAAAACACCGTTGTTAGCATACTTAAAACGACGGTCTAATTAGAATCGTTGTTGAATTGTTTTACGTAGCCGTACTTCTATCTTTCTTTAGTGTGATATTTCATTACGAGATCGCAATATTTAATGGACAGTGGTTCCGAGCCAATTTACTTGAAACGTTGCCCATTAGTGCCGTTAATGGCCCTTTTATACTAGTGATTCATAAACATGTCTACGTTCTTCTGTAATTTAGTGAATATGAATACATGTTTGTTTATGAACAATTATTATGCCGTAATTTGAGGATACAATTTACAATATATCTCCAACTGTAGAGCGTTGTCAACTCATGTATACTTACAACTCGAATTGTTTTTACATATATCTTCAATAATATACCTGGAACTACAAATTCCCATGGTATAGTATTTATAATTTTTTATTTATGAATGCATTTAGGTCAAAGCATTGACTTTGAGAGTAAAAAGTTGCGGTTGAAATGGTAGAGGTTGACCTTTTGAATTTAAAAAATATTAAATGGTACATTAAGCTTTGGAGAATGACTTAAAGAACACATTTTGAAATTCCTTAAACTAATAAGGGTTAAGGTGAATAATTAGTATTTTATGAGAGCTGTGAAGCGAAAGAAACAGCCTGAGTATGGACACTAGTTGAACGGGGCACGTGCAGAGAAATATGTTTAGGGAAGCTAATTTCTTTGATTTCAAGTAATAAATATTTTTTTGTTGGTCCCTATGTTTTTCCTTTTGTCCAATGTATGTGATGCATTTTGGTACTCCGTTCAGTAAACATTGACACACTTTTCATTCAACATTCTTAAACTACGTTTAACCATAAATTTTATGTAGTATTTACGTAGTAGTATAATCTTGTGAGATATCATTAGATTCAACATAACATGTACTTTTTTAATATCAAAATTTTACATGTTGTTAGGATACACAATAAAAGTTATTAATGATCAAACATACCTTAAAAAAACTAACCAAAAGTGTGCCATAATAGGTAGAACGGAGTGAGTGGTCTGAATTGTATCCTCCGTTTACCTCTAATAACCCCCTTTGCCTTCTTAATTTTGGAAGCAAAAATGAAATTGCAATACCGCTTTTGTATTTTAAGTTACGAGGAGGTAAGATATAGAGCTCTTTGTGCAAGGTAAGGTAAGACTATGTTTACATATGGAGAAGGTTAAGACTGTGATTAAAATGCCCACTTTTTCTGAAATTATTAAAGTAGGGGAAAAGGCAAAAATTACTACGGAATGTCATCTTTCTTGAAAATGAACTATCACTACAGGAAAATAGGTACTTATGCACCGGTTCTTTGCCCGGGGGCAAAGGAACCGGTTCTGAATATATGTAAATCACCGATTTTATGATGAAATTATAGTAAATCGGTGATGTCGGTGATTGTCAGCACCGGAATAGAGTAACCGGTGCCGAAAACCGGTGCCATAAATATGAAATAACACCGTTACTAACGAAGGGGGTGCAAGAGACCGATGCTGAAACAGGGTTCCCTGTGTGCAATAGTGTATTTGGCGCCATCAAAATGGAGGGAAAAATATAACACTGTTATGAAGCAGGTGGCATGTGTCTATGTAAAATTATAGCAGTGGAATGCATAAAACCGGTGCCTGGAAATTAGGGCCCAGACGGGAGGAGAATAATAATTTTGTGTGTTCAACACCGGTTTTGGTAAAAACAAAAAACCGATGCTGAAAATAGTCATGTTGGCGGGTATTTTTTGGTGGTGAAAAACAGAGTATGTGCTCTGTTTCATGTAGGGCACCGTTTTTTGTTTCCGCAACACCGAAATTTAGACTGGTGCTGTATACTTAGAACAAATTATTTGATTTAGCTCTCGAGTTGGGAAAAGGATTTCAGAAAATCATTCAAGGCATCTGTAAGCATATGCTTTTTACATTTCTTGGCACCGGTCGATTACATTTCAGCACTGGTCTCTGGAAAAATATTCAAGGTAGTCATGGGCAGCTCCTTTGCTGCTTTCTTGGCACCGATTGTAATATTTTCAGCACCGATCTTTATATCGGTGCTGTGTAATTAGAATATATTTCGTTAATTGGTTCTCGAGTTCAAAATTAATATAAAAAAGTCAGCATTAAGCAGCTTAAAGCAGTTGCTTTGTGCTTATAATAGCATCTGTTTTGTCGTTCACAACCGGTGCTATCTACTTAGAATTTTTTCGTAAGTTTGCTCTTGGGTTTGGAAAAATGGCCAAAAAATTAATTCAAAGCAGCCTTGGGCAGCCGCTTATTCTATATCTTGCACCGGTTTATGAGCATCATACCGGTGCTACTGATTTTAAGTTGGAAATACATAAAGATCAATCGTATTCCATTCCCAATCTTGGTTTTCCATTTCTAATTCTTGGAGAGGAAATCTATCCTATCTTCCGCATCGGTTCATACTCCCAAGTTCTGCAAAGGAATAAGGTGAGTTATCTTTCAAACATTGCTCTTCATTCTACAAAGATTATTTATCTTGAACCCAATGGTTTTGGAAAAATGTTGGTTCACTTAACTCTCCAATAACTACTTTGTTCAATGTTGCAATCATTTACATAGCGTTAATGTGCAATAACTACATCTATATATTGAATTTTATTGGCTCCCATTGAGCGTTTGTTGATGTTCATAAAAACTAGTATTCTATAGGATTTTTTTATGCATGGAAGGTATTTGTTGAAATTACTGAGTGGACATCGTAGGATATGGCACCAAAAACTCCACTAAAGTGGTCACACAATGCATCCCCTTTCTCTCCAGATATGCAATCCAACATTCAACAACAAGAGAAGAGGTTTATCTTGGAGTAAGCAAAGTTAATTGAACATACAGAACAAGGAGACATTTTCCGGAGAGAGTAAGCAAAACAGCTCCCCCCTTTGAAGAATCTGTCTGGGCACTTGGGTGGGAGAAATTGTGTGACATGCCTCCAATGTTTAACCTTAGCATAGTGAGTGATTTCTATGCTAATTTGCAGTGTGGTGCGAGGTGGGATGAGGCATTATGTCGTTGGAAAATAGTGAAATTGACTGATGAATCTATAAACTATTTGTACGGTTTGGAATCTGGCCCGCCCCCCCCCCCCCCCCCCCGAGGAGGATGAATTTCTTGAATTCCACTTCAAGACCGATGCAGGTTGGGGTTTTGACTATCCCATATGACGGGAGATCTTGAGAAAGGTAACTAGGCCAGAAATCGATGTCGATTCTCTTGTGAAACCAGGTTGGACAAATATTCCAAAGAAGCACCTCACGCCTGAGATGAATGGATGGTACCACTTTTTAGCATCCAAAATTTACCCCCTTAGAGTGAACACTGATGTTCACAGTATGAGGCTGTCACATAAGTACTCCATTAAAAAGATACTGCGATGGAATGTGGGTAGGCAAATGGTGAACTTTTTGAGAAAGGGTGTAGAGAAATCAGGTTGTTACGGTTTCTGCAGCCTCATCTCCGAGCTGTGCACAAAATTGAGTGTGCCCCACTATCCCCACAACATATACGGGCAACCAATGGGTAAGATTGCAGTAGACTCCTTCTTCAAAATTCCCCAGGACGATATGGGTCCTTCTTTGGAATCTAGAGTCGCGGCGTTGGAGGTGGGTGTACAAAGCTGCTGACTAAATCACAATATCAAAGGTCTTGGTGCGATCACATGGGTAAAGTTTTTCAATACCAGTTCTCGGATGCCATGAAAGCTATTGGACCTTTCCCCACATTTCTAGGCCCGGGCATTGGGCAGAGCGACGTTGGGACCATTTCCGAAGATGCACAGATGTTGAATGAAGAGGCGTTTGCTAGATATTATTCATGAATTTTGATCGCCATTGTCCCAATACTATATTTTCCCCCCACAAATTATATGTTATTTTGCCAATTCTATGTTATTTTGCAGACTAAATATAATTATTATCCACTACATCGATGATTATCATGCTTTTAAATTAAATTTATTGTGGTAAAGAAAAATGATTTTGTTAATATTTCCAAAACTTTTTTCACAATATATTCTAGGACATGTACTACTATCAAATTTAAACAATCAAAGATTAAATTATTTAGAATTCATTTATTTAGGATATAAAAACAAGAATCAAGCGTTTCAAATCATTTATGAATGTGAAACATAGTTTTGGGCAACACTGCAAATTCTGAAAAATTGTTGTACTTGTTTTCTATGATAAGTTTTGAGGATGTTCAATTTATCCAATCAAATTTTAATCACGTAGTTATGATCATGCAATACTAAATTGCACTATTGAATCGCCAATTTCGAGTTTCGCCAATTCCAAGATTCTTGGAGGGACCAAAGTGAAAAAAAATAAAAACTTCACTCGGACGTCCAAATTTAATTCTCATCGGATGCAATCCTACATTATGAGACCCTAATTTCAATTCCTGGAACAAATGAAAAATGTTGCATATTTGGTGGAAATAACTCACAAAGAAAACTCCCCGTTTGGACTTCCCACGTTCTAAGTTATCTAGAATAAGATATTCTGTGACATGTACTAGTGCTTTACCAAATTCTATTAAAACATGAAATTCTATTTTAAAATATATATCAAACCAAGAATACACAATATGGGGTTATTTGGCTACAAAAAAGAAGGTGTAATTTAGTTTTTGGCAACAGTACTATTTTAACAAAGTTCTAATCGGAGGGTTTTTGGGTATCTATGAGACACAATTTTGAAACACGAGCTCTATTGAATGTTGAATTGAATTTTTTTTATTCCAATTTCATATAAAAAATAATGTACAAAAACCTCCCCCCATGGAGGGATTTAAATTAAATATTGCAAAATAGTTGAAATGAAAATGAACACCGGTAAGGAGTGTTGAAGTACCGGTGCTTAGGGTTTTAGGGTTGGAAAATCCAAAAATTATGGTCTACACCTGAGCGGGAAATTTAAATTTTTGTCAATTCCATTTTTGCACCGGTTTTCACACCGATGCTGATACAAAAAATCATTTCCCGCCCAATACTAATTGGGCTGAAATTTTTTCAGCCCAACTTTAATTATATAGGCAACAATTTTTCGATCCTTGGCACTGGTTTAATAAACCGGTGCTGTAATTATAATCCATGTCGGGATTAAACATCTCCACGCAGCTGCTTTATTATTTTCTTGGCACCGGTTTCTTAAAACCAACACCAGTTCTTCTACCGGTGCTCATGACTTAGGAAAAATTTCCTAGGTTTGCTCTCAAGTTACAAAAAAATCAAGGCAGTCTCAAACAGCTGCTTTATACACATTCAGTACCGGTTTATCGGGTAAACCAGCACCGATTTTAAAAAAAAGGAACCTAACTTGGTTTCATCTGCACCATTGATTTCTTTTGTTGATTGAATCTCAACCATCAAAACTTTCTCTATATAAACTAAATCTGAAACCCTAAAACTAACCGACCCTCATTGCCCTCTCATTATCCTCCCTCTACCTCTTCTCCATCATCTCCCTCCTCCTCCACCACTTCTCCCTCTCCAGGCCGCCGCATAGCCCCACTGTGAAGGCATCGACACCGACGTGCACCATGCTCCTAGTGGTGCACCATCCCGGCCCGATGCGCATCATCCTCTCCACGTGGGTGTTTGTGTGAGATTTTGTTCATTTTGTGATTTTGTTCATTGTGTAACGTTGATGTGTTTGTCCTAAATGTTTGACATATAGTGGGTATGGTCTGATGTTTAGGTGTTTTTCCCAAGATGTGTGAGATATTGTCGATTGTGTTATGTTGAAGTGTAATATAGATGATTACGTGATGTTTAGGTGTTTGTCATAAAATGTGTATCATATTATAAAATGTGTGACATATTGTTGATTTTGTTATGTTGAAGTGTGATATAGTTGATTGTGTGACGTTGTAGTGTTTGTCATAGAACGTGTTAGATATAATGGAGCATGTACGATGGTGATGTTTTTTCCCTAAAATGAATGAGATATAGTTGATTGTGGTATGTTGAAGTGTTTATGATTTAGTTTAAATTGCCTCAAATAACTACAATGTCATTGTTGTTGAAAGTGTATGTGTTTCGTGATAATGAATTCTATCATATTGTACATATATTGAGCATATAAGTTTTTTGGTGAAATGGTTTATTATTAAAGTGTATTGTTGTGGATTGAGGTGGTGTCCACTGTGCGTTTCACTGTGATTGATGGCTCTTTTGAGCGTTGATTTCAGGATGAACTAGATTAAGGTTTACAGGTCTCTCTTGCTTGTTTTGATGATTTGAAGTTGATGTTTATGCCCTGTTTGAGATGAATTTAGATTTTTCCCTAGTGTATTTTTTTCTCTCTATTCATGTGGTGTCCTCTCGCTAATTAATGCTTCTTCCTTTATGGAAAGTGCACTAACATTTGCAAAACTCCACAACTTAAAATATGGAGATTTTACAGTTTTTGAGCACCAAGTAAACATGATGTGTTTAACATTAAGTGTTTAACATTAAAACATAGTTAATGTTAAATACATAGTTAAAACATAGTTATACACATCATATTTCCCTGGTGCTTAAACACTGCATAATTTTAACATTTTAAATCATTTTCTTCGAAAAACCGTACCTGCGAACAAACTTAATGGAAGATGCATTAGTTAGAGGGCACTGCATGCCAACTCATTACCACTATTTCAAATTTGAAGGTGTCTCCTTCTTTAATTTCAAACTTGAGGGTGCCTCATTTCCCACTATTTCAAAATTCACTTGAAGGCGTCTCATTTCAATCGCATTAGTGCTAAAACTTCACTTGAGAGTAGATGAGAATCGTTTTTAGTTGGTCTCCTATTCATGGAAGAGATAATGCCAAACATGGATATAAAGATATTCTGAAGGTTGGTTGACACATCAAAAATTAAATGTTTCTTATTCTTACTTGCTGATTACCTTCACGTAATTAATCATTGAGTTATTTTTTACACAAAAGATATTTCCCCTGGCAATATGAGCATAAATTGGCAATGAGATAAAAGACATCGCGGACACATGGTGTGAATTTTAGGTGAATGTGTCTTCCAAACAATTCAAAACTTAGGTGGACCTCATGTATTTCAACGTGTATTAATTCAGACATATTTACATTTTTTCTTCAATTATAATATTGACGGAATCCTTTTTTTCACTTGTTTAGATATTTGATTTTTCAACCTTGCTCAACATCAATTCAATTTTAATATTCTGCGTTTTTGGCTATTCTAAGTTTCTATAATGATCCGGGTTTCGATTCAGGGTGGGCATGGATAAATTCGAAAAGGAAATTGTAAATTGAAAAAATTCAAGCACCAGTTTTACAAAAATAAAAGCATCGGTTTTAGAAATATTAGAACCGGTGCTATAAACATACATCCGCCAAAACCAAAGCATCGGAAAATCATTAACATACCGGTGCTGGTATACGTAATCTGTCTAGTTTTAGACACCGGTTTATGAACCGGTGCTAGAAAAGAACCGGTGATCTTGTCAATGTGCCTAAATAACAACTCAACAAACATCACCGACATCTAAAATTCCGGTGCTGAGATTATACATAGAGCACCAGTTCATTATACCGGTGCTGGATCGGCGTTTCTATTACCGGTACCATAGCAACTACGTTTCAACACCACCCTACTTAGGCACCGATCGACTGGGGCCCCGAAATACCGGTACCAGAGGCCCCAAAGACCGGTGCTATAGGGTGGTGCCTGTATAAGTGTATTAATAATAAAGTAAAATTAATAATAAAAAATTGACATTAAAAATAATAACATTTAAGTAGAAGCATTTTAGTAACTTTCGTGTCTTATGTTTAGGAGGAATACTTTTAGATTTGAGCAAGCAATGCATAAACATGACTTCAGTAAAACTCAATCATTTAAATGTAAAACTCTGAGTGGGTATATTGCAACTATAAGAACGTGATTTCCAATAAACTACATGTAAAGAAAAAAATTAAGTTAGTTGAAAACTGAATATAAACGATATACCGAAACCATAATATTGTTAAATTGAAGCAGAGTCGATATGTTGATATGTGTCCTTAATTTCTGAAAATGCTCCATAACTATCCGGGAGGGTTGACTATCTATTGGGAGTTTCAAAATTCATAATTGGGCCATGGTTCAAAAAGACCTACCCGAACTGAGAACCGATGCCCAACCCATCCTGTTGTCATGAACCGCATATGTGTGGGTTTGAGTCGAGGTCTCCTACAACACTAGTTAATATCTCTTTTGTTTTAAACCTAACCTTTATACTAGAATCATTGCTCTCCTATTTCAATCTAGCATTTCCAATATCCCATAAAACCCAAAATGTTACATTTCAAGTAATCACTTTTTATCCCTCATTTTTCACTTTTGAGCTTGTCACTGGTGGTTCAATTAAGGACATTAATATAGTCACTGCAGAAAGGAGAAATTAGAAGGATGATTAATTCAGAGGAATAAGCCATAATCACGGCTAGATATATGAATTAGAGATGAGAGCGTGCATGTGGAATACGAGTATAGGCATGTAAACACGCCTGGTGCGGCTATGAAACGGAGAAAAGGCTAAATGGAGCGTGGGATTCTCTACATGCAATTCCATTCCTTGACCCTGATGGCTCGCTAACAGCCCACGCATTTCACTTATTTTAATGTTCCGCCCATAAAACTACTCCCTCCATCCGATCTCTATTTAAACCACACAATCATTATCATCCTGTTCAAAAAATATGTTTGATCGTTAATATGTTTATTTATATATAATAACGACAAATAAAATGTTGATATTTAAAAACTACTTGTTATGACAAATTCAGTAATATCATATATGATAATATTGTTGTTCATATATTTATTTTGAATATGAGTTATATTTTAATTATAAATAGTGTTAAAATGTAATAGTGCAAATAAATTTGGAATGGATTGTTCAAAAAATCAAGCTGTGAACTATTGTATGATGAATTCCTCTGTCTTCTTCCTAATTTCTCGGAGGCGACAACGGCAATCTTAACCTAAACCCTTGATTCTGATCCTCCATCCTTCGTCCGGCAACGCCGATATGGTGGAGCCGCCGGCGGGATCAAACCCCTGTCTTTCATGCATACAAGCGCTCAACAAGGAACTCAAAAAGGCCCTAATCCCTGATTCGAATACAAACCCAAAAACAGCAAACTATGATGCTCCCTTCAATCCAAAGCCGAAGATAGATCATCTTGGGGAGCCAGGTTTGCATTTCACAGAATCAGAGTGTCTCCGCTTAGAATCCCCTCTTTGTTGGACCATGGTTGGCAAGTTCTCCAGGAGCATGCCACAGATGAATAAACTTAGAAAGGACTTCCAAGAAGCCGGATTCAAAGGCCATACCGAGATTTCTCTACTCGACAATCACCATGTTTTGATTAAATTCAATTTTCCTGATGATTATTATCATTTTTGGTTGCTTAAATTCTAGAATTTTGGATCATATTCAATTAGGATGACAAAATGGGTTCCTAATTTTAATCCTAATCCTGATTCTCCCTGTGTCCCTGTCTGGATTGCCCTATATGGATTACCTCAACAATTTTTTGATTACTGAGCTTTAATGTCTATTGGGAATCTTGTGGGAAACCCTGTTAGGATAGATAAAGCAACCCTAGCCAGAGTTTGTGTAGAAATTGATTTTACTAAACCCCTTTTAGAAAGAGTGTGGTTAAATTTCAGAGATACTAGTTTCTGGCAATATCTTGAATATGAAGTGTCCCTAAATATTGCTCTAAATGCTTCAATCTATGCCATTTACCTACTATTTGCAGATTTGAACAAGCTAGTAATAAGTTTTCTGCTTGGAGACCCAAGGACCCTTCTCCAGAATCCAACACAGGTAAATTATCCAACCCCAAGGATGGACAGGGAAGGAACAAAGGTAAATGGGTTGGACCTTCTTCTTATGGTTTGGCTCTGAAGGATAAAAAATATATCCCAGTCAATAAAAATAACTTTGTTGTTCTTACTTAGGATCCTCCTAAAGAGAAAACGAGCGATTTAACTATTTCCATTGACAAGGAAGTTCTTGCCAATTATAAAGACATATTTTCACAGGAGGAATATGTTTAATTAGTTGTTAATGGAAAAAGTACTCAAGTTCTGGGTCCTGTCCAGGAGTCTTAGGTTCCTCTATTTAACTCTCTTATGTCTGGCTCTCAAAGTACTGATCATCCGATTGATACTCTTATGGTTAATCCCAAAGATATAATTTCTGAACAACATAACAATGAATTGACTCTTATCCCCCCACCAAAAGAAAAAAAATGAATGAAACTCAACCTGATGCTGAAATTAATCATAAAAGGAAATAAATCTCTCCAAACTCTAATAATTCATCTCTTCAGAATGTTAATGAATCATCAACAGCTACCCAATCAGGTCTGAGACTCTTCTCAGTAAATGACAAGAATAACATGATTGTTGATAACAATTCAGATCTTTCAGGTGAAGGATTTATTGAAATAAATGGTGGAAATTCTCCACTGCTGTCTTCTAATAGGAAGAAGGAGAAAATTTCTGAGTGGATCAGTGCTAAAACCTCAAAGATTCCCACTCATCTCAGGGTGAGCTCAATTTTGAGGAATTAAAAGCATCCATACCAGAATCTCAACTCAAATTAAACTCAATCATTAATCCAATCCTGAATAAGTCAGTTTCTTTTGATCAGAAAACTAGATCTAAGAAATATAATAAAAAAATACTACACATCAACTCCTAAAACGGTTTTCACCGTTCTTCATTGTACTCTTCCAAACCATCCCAATGATATATTTTAAAATCTGTACATGGAATTTAAAAGAGATAGGTAATACCATCCCAGAATAGAATAAAAGATTTGAAAAGAAGACATAAAATTAAAATCTACACACTAATTGAACCTATGTTGCAGTCTGAATCTATCCAACAGATTGCCAAAATAATAGGTTTTAAAAACTATTCCTCAAATCCTAGAAGCAAAATATGGATATTTTGGGATGATACTGTCACAGTTAATATCTATTGTCTGGATGAAGATATTTTGTACACAAAGATTAACCATCCATCTGTGTCACGAGAATGTAATATTGGATTTGTCTATGCTAAACACACAATCAAAGAAAGAAAATCTCCTTGGAACAAAATAATTTCTCTGAATGGAGAAACTTTCTGTTTAATTGGTGATTTTAATGAAATATCAAAACAAGATGAATATTTAGGACCAACCATTCCTGATAAAAAAATGTATCAGGAATTTTAATAACTTTTTATCTACTAATAATCTTCAGACATTCCCACTCCAGGAGCCTTTTCACTTGGACAGGAATGAGACCAAAAGGAAGAGTTTGGAAGAAATTAGATAGAGGAGTTTCTAATAATTTATGGTGGTCTATGATGAGATGTCAAATGCATGCATTTTCTGAAGCATTTAGCATCCCTTTTGTTATTTGTTTTTGTTGGAAGATTGATAGATTTAGGTAGTATTACTTATAAGGAGTTTGGATAACTGTTTTTGATTTTTGAATCTAAATCTTCATTTTGTAACCACTTTTGAGTTTAATGGATTTTTGGTCCTTACGAGCATCTAAATTCCTTTTTGTGAGCTTAATTTGTAGATTGCTCATAAGCACGTTGGAGTGTTTTAGTGAAGGCCATTCGCAAGGATGGTAGGATATTGAAGGCCACGAGCAAAACATGGTAGAAGATAAAAGGGTTGAAAAAGGAAGACAAAGAAGCGGATGAATTGTGATCCAAACGTTTGAACCGAGTTCTGGGAATGATCCAACAAAAATCATAATTTGAGGGTGGTACCATTAGATTCTTCTTCTTGACCATTATAAAGTCAACTACAAGAACTCCCAAAACTAATAAGTAGTTCACCTGTGGCGAAGCAAATAAGAAGGGGGCAGCAACTTCATTGCGGGCCGCAGACCTGCCTTGCGGCCCGCATCCCATTTCAGCATAAAAAATATCCCAAAGATAGAAGCTTCATTGCGGGCCGAAAACCTGCCTTGCGGCCTGCAGAAACGATACTGGGCTGCAGTTTAAAACTCATTTTTAGCCTCTTCTTCAATCACCTTTTATCTTATCCGAATTTTCTCTCCCAAAACCCTGAGCACACAATTTTTCTTCAGCTTTGCTCTTAGGTTTACCATGGATTCTTGTAGATTTGTTATGGGCTTTAGCTAATCTAGACTAAATATACTCTTGGGAGCAATTGGTAAGAATTTCTAGTATGAATTTGTGAGATTTGATTTCTCCTATTTGGTGCTTTGATTATCAAGTATATTTTGCGATTTATTGTGTAGTTAATGCATGATTTAGACTAGAATGATCAACTAGTTGATGATTGTAGGTTAATTATTTGCTAGGTTTTTTGTCAAACTCGGGATACTTTGACTATTTGTCGATGTGATTATCGTTAGTTGATGTTAGGTTATAATTAGGTGTGACAACTAATTATGATTATTGATTGATGA
>JAULKM010033507.1:0-13546 GCA_032355605.1 Rubia tinctorum
TATAGTACTCGCAACGTAGAATCCAAAAATGTCATCCACCGGACCCAATTCATTTCGGATCCTACTCAAAACTGAGCTCAAAAGTTGACGAAAATCAACTATTTTTCCAACACACATAACAGATCGAACCTGCACCAGCCATCGGAAAGGTTGAATATAATAACAACAGTATATAATCTTAAGGTCATAGCAAAGACAGATGATTAAAATGTGAAAACATAAAAGCTTTGATTGAAAAAATATTTTACAAACAAAATACCACATACATAATTTCTAACACACAAGTACTCAGTTACAACCATCATGGAGATAAGGATCTCTGAACACAACTCCTTCCCCTAACCTAGGTGTGTGATCTGCTCTTGGTTTGCTACTTCCTGAACAATCTCCTCGGCTTCAAAGGGAAATTTTTCATTATTTATTTTAATGAATAGATCTAAACGAAACATCAAAAATAGAATCAAAGGGATCAAATAGGAATGGTAAAGAATACTCTGAATCATAAAACTTAATGAAATATTGGATCACCCAACATTTATCGAATTTGAAAGAGAATCAGAAGAAACTATTCGATCCTCTTATTTTCATTTCTCAAACCGAGAGATCCATGAATCAAAAACTTGGTGCATGTAGATATAAAGGATCCAATGGGAGCAAGAATTTCTAAGAACATTTGGAACATTTCGTTTCTGAGCAGGAGAGTCATTTTCAAGTAATGTTTAATCGATTACGTATTAATCAATATTTTATTGATTGGTCTGAGGTTATCGGGAAAAAATATTTTTTTAAGCCACTATGTTTCTTTTTGTCCCACTTAGTTTCTTTTTTCTGTTATATCTATGAATTGAAAGGTCCGATTGACCAACTCTGCAATGAGTTGTTAGAATCAATAGATCTTAAAATTGTTCATTTGAAAATATAGAAACCCTTGTTATTGTATGGTCATGATACTTCCCAAAAATATATTTTTTTATCAATGGAGGAAAAATATCACCATTTTGGTACAATGAGATACCAAAGTGGTTGAGTGACTCATTCCATGATAGAAATAATCATAGAAAATCCTTCGTTAACACGGATTCCTATTTATAAATGATATTCCATGATCAAGACAATTGGTTGAATCTCATGAAAATATTTCATAGCAGTTCATTGATATCTTCGTTTTATGAAGCAAATCTACTTCAATTGTTGAATAATCCACATCTTTTTTTCTTCTATTGTAAGATAAGATTCCACTTTTCCTTGGAAAAAGCTCGGATCAACAATTATGATTATATGTATGGAACATCTTGTTCATTCGTAACAAAAATCTTTGCCCGTCGGTAAAAAAACATGTTTTTTGGGGTAAAGATACTATTTTAGAAATCAAGTCACAGGTATCTAACATATTCAGACCTAATGATTTTCCACAAAGTGGTGACGAAATGTATAACCTGTACAAATATTTCCATTTTCTAAGTCGATCCGATCCATTCATCCATAGAGCTATTTGCTCAATAACAGACATTTCTGGAACATCTCTAACATAGGAACAAATAGTAAATTTGGAAATAGTTTATTGTCAACCTCTTGTCAGATATGAATTTATCTGATTCAGAAGATAAGAACTTGCATTAGTATCGCAATTTCAATTCAAATATGGGTTAAAATTACACTCTATGTTCAGAGAAATATTTACCATTCGAAAAGAGGGGAAAATGGAGTTTTCTCTGAAGAAATTCGTCAAGAAAGGGAAGTTGTCTGGAACTTTTCAATGAGATAGTGCTTTATTCTTCCTTGCATGATCTTAGTGTAGATAAGCTCTAAGGCTCGACAAGGTGTTCAAGATGATCAATCAGTGGATTGGGGTGACTAGTATTCTGAGAGGACGTTTTCTTGCCTCTCAAAAATAGTATTTATAGGCCCTACTTGAGGCTGACTACTAGAAAGTAGCTAGTCACAAGTCGAGGTTGTCCACGAGGGAAAATTGATTATATTGAGTGTTGGATGTAGTTAAAAGCAACAAAGATGTCACTCTAACTCTTTGGAAACAAAGTGGGGGGTTTTAAGTTTGGAAAAGCACTACGACTACGTTTATCAAGTAAATGAACAAAAAACTAGCACAGCGAATGTAAATACGATTATAACAAGTTTTGGGCGCAATTGATTTACATTTCTAGCAATCCTTTGATCATCGACTAATTATCCTATCATGATGCATTGACCATGTATTGTGGAGAACTTGTCAAAACTTTTTAAGTGAAGACATTTCTCACCCCTCCTCTTGATTATAGCTAGAATGGACAATCGACGCCATAAAAGAGCCCTTGTTCTCGGGTCACTCTAGAAGATTGGCATCACAAAATGCCCAAAGGATAGTTATACACATGGAAACCCAACACAACTAACACTATGTCCTACAAGCAAAAAACATATAGATAGCACAATTATATCTACTAAGAATGACTACGAGAATAGGCATTCATGCTAGACGTTATTAGTGAGCCACATTGATAACCGGTAAACTCATTCAAACTCATCCTAAATCTAAGAAATTTTATCGATCCCCAATTATAATTAGTTGTCAGCCCTAATTACAACCTAACATCAATCAATAATAATCACATCGATAAAAAAACAAAGTCTTCTGGGTTGACCAAAAACCTAGCAAACAATCATTTCATAATCATCAACTAGTTTGTCACCCCTAATTACAACCTAACATCAGTCAATAATAATCACATCGATAAAAAACAAAGTCTTATGGGTTGACCAAAAACATAGCAAACAATCATTTCATAATCATCAACTAGTTGATCATCCTAGTCTAAATCATACATTAATCACACAACAAAGTACAAAATAAAATTGATAATCAAAGCACAAAATAGGATAAACCAAATCTCACAAATTCTTACTATAAATGCTTACCAATTTCTCCCAAATCTTAGAAGTGCAAAAACCTATAACAAATCTTCAAGAATTCATGGAAGAAGTGCAAAAACTAAGAAAAGAAGAAAAAAAAAACTAGGGTTTGGAGGCCCCAAGTCGAGCTCACATAAAATGAGAAGAATGGGCTATTTATGGCCCAAGAAAATAAAGGCTAAAAAGTCAAATTCTTGGTGGTCTTCATGACCGTGAATTCCCAAGGCAACTTTTTCACGGTCATTGAAGGTGTTTCTGCCCTCTTCTTCTTTCCATCACTACGGGCGAATCGTTCATCTGTTTTGGGAGTTTTTGTATTCATTTTTATAGCACTCTCAGAGACTAATATAATGATGTTATCCATGCACATCAATTCATCTTAGATCATTCTCAGAACTGGTTTTCAATACTTAGATCATTTTCACCCGCTACTTTGCCTTTTCGTCATTCCTTCTTCAATATATCTTCTACCACTTTGTAAGTGGCCTTCCGTCTTCTAAAATTCTTGTGAATGGCCTTCTCCATCATTCTACCATCCATGTGAATGGAATTTTTCAATGATCGGTCTCTAATAAGCTCACAAAACATCTAGAATATAACTAAATAATAGAGGCAAAATACACTATACACTAAATGCTTATAAAATAGGAAAATTAGGGTAAATAACCACAAAAGTTGATTCGGGCCCCCTATTTTGGTAAAACACCTGATAATATAGATATCCACCGACAAAATAAGTTTAAAAGGGGTGTTAATTTTGCTAAGAATTGTACAAATACCGTCTCATAATGTCCCGCACCTTATCCACAAACAAGTTGTTAAGGCCCTGTCTCCAAACTTCTAGTGTGCTCTCAGTCTACTCCATAGTAGGGATCCCCTTCATGCCTACACGATCGCCCATGCAGATCATACCACTAGCTGCACAAACCCACTCCGCAAACAGAAACAATGATTTCTTCAATGAGCTTGTAGAAGGCCTTGGTCTTGAAAAGTCGGTTCAACAATACCTTAGCAAACTGGGGCGTGTTTGCACTAAAGTTCTTTAGATAACCCTTCTCCTCGCGGAGCCTCACAATATCAAGAGGAGAACTAACATCTCCGATGAAAATAGAGCTTTAACTTCCCTATGAAAAACATGTTTTCGTGCTCAACCTCAATCCACTTTTGCATCAAAACTGAAGAGGTATTATAAAAAGTGTAAAATTGAAATAAGGCCTACAACCCTTCTAAATATGCTTCTACCTTGATGTCATAATGATGTTACCGTTGTCATGGATTGATGTCACCTTTTCTGTGGCCAAACGAACAAATGGTTTCCATATTTTGCTTTATAGAACAACAAAATCAAATTGTATTTTAATAAACGAACGCAACATGCTATTTTAGCCAAAAATGCACAGAGCACTTATGTTTTTTTTTAAACGAGCACTTAAGATTGAAAGTGGAAGATCATTAAAAACAAGGGAGTAAATTTATTCTGCCTTTTTTTTTTTACGTCCTTCCCTCTCATGTGAAAACACAAAAAGTTCAGAGGAAGATGGCACAGACAAATAATTTAATCAAAAGTGGTAGAAAGAAAATGAAACACTGGTGACTTATTTCAACATATTTGTCTTCCGTAGTGGGACTGTGGGAGAGTTGGTAGGTCAATGTCCAACCCACTAGAGAACAAATTCAGAAGCATACAATAGGACAATAGGACAATAGGACAATAGGACAATAGGACACGTGTAATCATCACGGATTGGACAATAGCGTTTGAATGTATTTTTAGCCTTTCCTCTAAAACTGTCTTACTTTTTTTTTTACCATTCATTGATTGTTTTATAATTTTAATATTTTAAATTATGTATAACATTAAATTATAAAAATATATATTCTTAAAATATATATTAAGGTGAATCTAGCAATATTTCATAAATAATTTTTACATTTGTAAATTTATAAATTTTTACAATGCAAATAGCCTCAAATTTATTAATGAACAGTGTTGTAAGACACGTATAGAAGGATAGAGGGAGTGTGCAATTTTTATTGCACCTAATTAGTCTCTTGAGATCCTAGACCGCCGCCCATACTTCTCTTTTTTAAATTTTTTTTCTCCCATCTTCTTTTTCCCTTGGGGAGATGGGAAAACAGTAGTTTTTTAAGTTAATATACTCCCTCCGTCCTAGACTAAATTTCACAGATTTTTAGACGGTTTTTAAGAAACATGTTTAACCGTTAATATGTTAACCTGCGTATAATAACGGAAAATAAAAAAATATTTAGAAACTACTTACTACGATAAATTCAACAATATCGCATACGATAATATTGTTGTTTATATATCTATTCAAATATGTGGTCAAAATTTGACACTGTTGACTGCCAAACAGTAAGTGTGCAGTTTAGTCTGTGACAGAGGGAATAATTTTATTGTTTATGTTATCTAATAGGTATGGATTTTTTTCTATACATTAGTATTGTTTTTTCGATCTGATAGATTAGATTGATGTGTCCATAACGATAATTTAATCTAATTATTCATGTCGATATATTTTGTCCGATCTGGTTTTACAAATCGCCTGTCGTGATTTCATTTATGTTTCTCTATTAGGAGTTCCGTCCTCGATTTTTATTTTTAAGTTGTTTACAATTTGAAAAATATAGATTGTGTTTTGGATCAAGATCAAATGGTGTTACAGCTGTTGTAGATCCCTGTTTGACGTAGTGATATTGATGCTGGTACGCTCCTCTTTCCCAAGTGGTCATGATTTTTGCGGAAGTGAGTTAATATCCCCGAGGGCGATGTTACCGTTTTTATTAGATCTCTGATCGGTAATAGTACAGACGGTCATTCTGGTTGACATGTAATTTGAATATCCTGGCAATAGTTTGGTTATTGCTAGATGCTAGTTGGGTTGAATTTCAATTCCAACTATTCTAATTGTCGCTGGGCATTTTTTTTCAACATTTTGGAATGATTGATTTGTCAAAAAAAGAAGTCTCGTGGGATTTCAAGACATGATAATAAATTGATTGATTTGTAACAAATAAATTTAGGGGAAGTATCACGAATGATGACGTGTCCACAACCCACCAGGAAAATTATTGATCATACTATTAGGATAAGTTAGATTGCTGACTAGATCATGATAAGGTTGATGACTGGATTATTGTTAGAGTTAGATTGATACAATATAAGAGAGTGATAAATATGGGAAAAGGTCATGTTTCTCATTCTGATCAGTAAGCTTAAATAAGCAAAGTTACGATAATATTTCCTAAACTAATGCAAGAAGGTACAACTGAATACAGCTTGTATAACTGCAATCAAGGTAAGAATATATTCAAAGGATAACTTCAAAGACTAAGTCTTAAGGACAAAGTCAATAACTTGATACCCCTCGCAAGCTTATGATCAGGTACGAACGAGAAGTTTGGACCTCAAGTTTTAAAACCGTGAGAAGCCAAGAGCCTTGGTAAAGATGTATGCAGTTTGATCACCATATTTCACATGACGAACGATGAGTTCTCTAGCTTGAACTTATTCCCAGAAAAAGTGATAATCAATTTTGATGTGTTTCAACCTTTGATGAAAAAATGGATTCGCCGTTAGAAAGGTGGCACTAAGATTGTCACACAGAAGAATAAGAGGACTAGGAGATGGTGCAGAAATTTCTTTCATGAGTTGTTGAAGCCAGATGAGTTCATCCAAAGCAAAGGAAAAGGCCCTGTATTCGGCCTCAGTGTTAGAATGAGCAACATCATTTTGTTTCCGCAAACACTTGCTCACCAAATGTCCCCAAATAAATGGAAACCCATGTTGAGAAAGACTTTGGATCAGAAGCTAAGCTATAATCAATGAAGAAGACAAGCCAAGCATCATGAGTAGGGCGAAAGAAGAGGCCGGCATCAGACGAACTCTTGAGATAGCAAATTCTTTTACCACATCCCAGTGATGTTCAAATGGCTTATGCATGAACTGACAAACTCGTTTGATAGAGAATGGTGGCATACTGAAGAGCTCCTACAATGTTGTGATAAAGATACACTTCCAAGAAGGGGTCACCACCAGAAACAAGGCGAGAACCAGGAACGGTCGACGAGGCGATGAGCTTAGCCTCCAAAATTTTGCTGTGATCAAGGAGGTCTAAAATGTATTTCTTTAGGAGAGTAGAAGACTGGATGATGTGCACTGAACTTCTATTCCCAAGAAGAAATTGATATCTCCCAAGTCCTTCAAGGAAAACACCGAGTTGAAATACTTGATATACTCATCGATGAGGTGGAATTGGAGCCAGTGATAATAAGCCCATCCACATATATAAGGACATACACAACATTAGAGCCATAATGCCTGATGAAAAATGATGTATCAGAAATACATTGTTTGAACCCATATCGAGGCAAAGCCTGATGGAGTTTCTGGAACCATGCTTGTAGTGCTTGCTTGAGGCCATAGAGTGCTTTTAAGGTGGAAAACATACGAGGGCCGATCAAGAGAATTAAAGCCCGGTGTCTGCTCCATATAGAAAGTCTCTGCCAAATCACCATTTAGAAAGGCATTAGTAATGTCCACCTGTCAAAAAGGCCAATTGTGAATGAAAGAAATGCTCCACTCCACTCGAATTGTGGTAAGCTTGATGACTGGGCTGAAAATGTTGAATTAGTCAACTCCCGTCTCCCGGTGGTAACCTTTGGCAACCAAATGCACCTTGTACCTATGGATAGAATCGTAGTTTTTTTAAATCCTGAAAACTCACTTACAACCAACAATATTAGAAGCAAGGGGTCTAGGAACTAAGTCTCAAGTCCCATTAGAAAGTAAGGTATCAAACTCTAGTTGCATAGCATGTTGCCAATTAGCTAGATTGTTTTTTGCTCATAAAAAGGTTTTGGGTTTAAAATCAGAAGGATCACATAGAATGGGGTGTTTGGTAGAAGTGTAAGCTTTAGGATTGAGGGAATTAGTGGAGGCTTGAGTGACCATGCCATTTTTTAAAGTACTGGAGGGTTAGAAATACGAGGGAGCATATTGATATAGACCAACTGATGAAGAGATTGGTGATGAGAAAGGTGGCACCACCATATGGGAAGGTGGAGTGAGGCCAGGAGGAGACTGAGTTGGTAATGGAATAGGGGTCAGAGGAACTGAATCCGAGGGAGGAGGGCGAACCAAGAGTTGGGTCATGGTAGCTTCTTGAAATGGAAGTAAGGAGAGATTGGCACTAGACAAATCTGGCTGACAGGACTGAGATCTGTGTTCTGGAAAAGGAAAAGAAGATACATCAAAGACAACATGTCGAGCAATATACGTCCGAGAAGAAGACGCGTGATAACATATATAACCCTTTTGTTTAGCACTATACCCTAGGAAAATGCATACCAGAAAATGGAATTCTAACTTGCTACTATTGTAAGGGCAAAGATAAGGAAAACATAGGTAACCAAAATATTTTTAAAAATTATATTCAGGCTAACATTGATATAGGCATGCATAAGGGGACTTGTTTTTTAAGAACATGGGTTATAGTTCTATTACTCAGTTAGACAGCAATATGAAAAACATGTTAGCTAAACCTTTTCAACAATAATTTTGTTACATATTTCAGAAGCCTCATTTTGTTCAAGAGTGTGAGAGCAAGAAACACGATGAATTATGCCATTTTTTTCGAGAAAAGTTGACATGTTTCTGTACTAACCACCACAATCAGATTGAAATGCTTTGATTTTATTGGAAAACTGTGTTTCAACCATTTTTTAAAGGCTTTGAAGGCAGACAAAACTTGAGACTTAGTAGCGAGAAAATAAATCCAAAACAATTGTTGCAATCATCAATAAAAAAAAGATGAAATATGGATTTCCATTCAGGGAGGATACAAAGGCAGGACCCCAAACATTCGAATAAATTAAATCAGAAGGATTCTCAGTAGGAACATGATAAGAGGGTAGATAATGTCTACGACTCTTGCCTAGTTTACTGCACTACACAGAGGTAATGATTTATTAGCATAAACATGAAAAATAAATTTAGATAATTGACGATGTAAAACAGATTCATGAGAATGAGCAAAGCGATGATAACAACAAGCAAGTGAGGCTCGTTCACCAACAAAGACCCTTGGAGTGGATGATAGTGAACGAATAGGAAGCCGGTACAAACAATTTGCAACAATTTTCTTGAGTATTCTCATGCCCTGGAGATCTTTAACATAACAATGATTATCATGAAGTTCCACAAAAACATTGTTATCTAGGCACAATTGTCGGACACTAAGAAGATTTTTATAGACTTTAGGGTGGAAATAGTATCATTAAAAGTAAGAGATTTAGCAACATGTTTTGTAGATAAAGTAAGCTCTCTAGTATGCATAATGAGAAGAGATTGGCTATTTTTAACAACGAGTTTGTCACCGTTTGTATATTCAGACTGAAGGTTAAGGCAGGAGAGATCAACCGTGATGTGATTTGTTGCTCCTGAGTCAAACACCCTCATGTCATTGATGACAGAGGGGTTGTCTGCGTATGCCGCATAAACTTTCTGTGTACACCACCTAAGCATGCTTGTCAGTGGACTTATGGAGACAATTAGCAACTTGGCGATTGGTGGTAGGGAAGATAGATAGGTTCAACCTTTGATGGCGGTTCTAAGCTTCATGGCCCTGCTTTTCATAGATATGACACACCAGGAGGGAATGATCACTCGTCGGGGAAGATTACGATAGAGGGTTCCGGCTGGCGACAATGGTTCTCCGATGAGCAACATTGATAGTTGAAAAACTGGAGTCAGCACAAGAGTCAAGGATGCACTGCTCTTCCTGAAGAAGGAGGCCAAGTAGTTCATTTGATGAAATAAGTTCCAGCCACATGCTTTGTGCCATTTTAAATGCACTCTACTCAGCATTCAAACCAAAGATCATGAAGGAAACGAAATCCTCATATGATACACAAGTGAGACACTTAGCCAAAGAATAAGAAATTTCCCATTTGTTCTCAACATATCCCAAAATGGAGAGATTACCTTCAGAAAGTAACTGGAGTTGTTGCTTCAAATTCAACATCCAGGCACGTGTTTGGGATTGAAACATTTTCTCCAACATAGTTCAAAGTTCAGAGGTTGCAACAGTCTGAGCAACGTGGCCGAGCATATGGGAAGTGAGGGTGGAGACTAGTCACAAGAGGATTAATTTATCCTTGCAATTATATAGTGGAAAGGCTGGATTTCAAACACCACCAACGAAAGATGCTTTAGCCAAAGGTTGATATTTGTGGAAGATCCCACAATTGTCGACGAAGGTTGAATTAGCGATGAGGCATTTCCTGTAACGATGAAAGCCTCGAGCTTATACGCCTCAAGAGCTGAGTGAGCTATACCGTACCATAGAGAATAATTTGTGCAATCAAGACGGACTGCGAACAATGAGAATTGAAGGTTGATCACAACACCAAAAGAGGCTGTAAACAGAATCTGGGTAGCAGAAGAGTAACTTGATTATTTTCTGAAGACATTGATTTGGATGAAGAGATTAATCTGATGCCATATATGTATGGAAAAGGTTATATTTCTCATTCTGACCAGTAAGCTTTAATAACAAAAGTTACAACAATCTTTCCTAAATTAACGTTAGAAGTTACAACTAAATACAGCTTATATATCTACAATCAAGGTCAAAATATATGCAAAGGATAACTACGAAGACTAAGTCATAAGGACAAAGTCAATAACTCAATATGTTACAAATCCTTTGTAATCTTCTCTATTTATACCTTCTTTGAATTTAAAATAAATCTCAAAAAATAATTCTTTCATGGTATCAAAGGATTTTTTTTTGGCCGCCACCTCCTTCTCCTCTTTGGCCGCCGAACTCAACCCCGTTCTTCCAGCTTCATTTTCTGGAAAAAATTCCTGGCATCTTTCTCATCTTTTCCGGTGCAATTCCCATCCGCATTTTTCTCAGGTTAGTTTCCTCTCAGGCCGTCATCTTTCCCTGCGACAACCTCCATTTCCCAACATAAACTCTTCTTCTCTGTGTCATCATCAGGTCTCTGGCGGATACTTTCATTTTCCCTGACTGAACTGCTCCAGTACCTACTATGTCCCCTCTATGGTCCTTGAATTTGTCACAGGAAACCTCATTTTCATCGATATCCTTGGAGTTTTGGTTATCACTTCGTAGCGGTTCCACATGCTCCAGCATATTTTCTCTCTCCGGCCTCGTCTCCTAAAGATACTTCCTTCTCCGGTTTATTCGAATATAAATGAAGGAAGCACATATATTTCTTTTAAGCGCATGAGAACTCACGCTTCATCTCAGCCAATATCTCTCAGTAGCATGTGTCAACACTCACAGAATTTCAGTTAGTACTTTCCAGCAGCAGCGTGTGAAGATACGCGCCTTCCATACTTTTGTGTGTTATTTAATGTGTGTGGACGCCCAGCCTCACACACTGTTTTTTGTCTTTTGTTATATTTTTTTCTTTGTGATATGGCTCATTCCTTTGTCTCATGTTTTTGAAATAAAAAGCAACACGACTCCTAATAGATTATAGATTCTTGAACCACAAAACACTTGGCGTCTTCCACAACAGTTGTTGATAATATGACCCCTTATCATTGGTCCCAACCGTATTGTTATTGGTAATACTTATCAACTCCCTATTACACATAATGGTGATTCTCTAATTTCTAATCTATATCCCTTTATGATATCCTTATAGTGCCTGATATCACTAAAAAAATTCTTTCGATTAGCAAGAAACTCGGGATTTAAGTCTATTTGTTTTCTTTGATGATTGCTCCTTTATTATTTGTCATAAAATCACTGGGGAAACTTTGGATCATAGCCATAATGAAAATGGACTATGTGTTTTAACCTATGGTTCATCTGCCATTTTGTCTACTGTGGAATCAAATAAGTCGTGTGCATCTTTTGAAACTTGGTTTGCTAGACTTCGTCATATTCCGCATTCTGTTTTTCTATTTTTCATGATTTTGGGTCCCTATATGTCTCATAGGTTTTTCCTAAACCTACCTTGTGCGATGTGTGTGAAAAGGCAAAAGGGAAATGTTTACCTTTCATTTAAATGATAAACGTGCTTTCAAAGTACTTGACATAGTTCATTGTGATTTATGGGGGCCCTCTCCAGTTTTATTTGTTGATGGATTTTCCTACTATGCTTTTTTGCTTGATGATCATTCTTAGCTCTTGAGTTTTTATCCACTACATCGCAAATCTAATTTTTGGGATGTTTATCGTTAATTTGAGGTCTTTGTGGAGAACCAATTTTCTTTCATCATTAACGTGTTTTAGACGGAGGAACCGAATTCGTAAATGGTCACTTACATTCTCATTTTCAGACAAAGGGCATTCATCATCAGATTTCTTGCTTATATACTCCTGAACAGAACAGTCGGGCTAAGCATAAACACTGCAACATTGTTGATATGACTTATCTATATTATACCACTCACATGTCCCTCCCTCCCACTGACCTGGCGCTTTTGCTGCGACTACTTATAACATCTATCGATTTCCCACTCATGTTTTGGGAAAGCAATCACCATTAGAAGTTATTAATGGCTAGGTTCCCATATTCACCAACGTTCATGCGTTTGGTTTCCAAGTCTTCCCATATGTTCGCCCCTTTGTGGACCACATGTTTTCTCCCCATAGTATTTTCTGTATTTTCAACTTACAGCATAAAGAGTTTTGGTGCCTCAATCATACTACTGAAAGTATCTACGTCACTCAACATGCTTGTTTTTAAAGTGGTGTGTTTTCCCTTCGCCCCATCCATTCTTTCGGAAATTGGTTCTCCACCTCTAGTGTTAGATGTTTCTACCTTTCTTCATCCCGATTCTAATTTAGCACCTCTTTTGGCTACGATTACTCTGCCAAAATGATAAGAGGTCAAAATATCATTTATTATTATTTTCTTGGTTTAATATTTTGAGGAGTTCAACACTATACTCTTTTTCCCACTGGATTTTTTAATGAGGTAGTGTCATCATTTTAGTTTATTTTTATTATTATTAATGAAGCCATAAACTCGGACATGTTGGATTAGAAGAGTTTTGGTAATATTTTAATTAGTGTTTAGAATATTTAGTTTATTCTGATTAGAATTAGATTTGGTAAGATTAGATTATTGAAGATTAGCACTGTGGATTATTATTGCTTCTTGGAGATTTGGAGATTGCTTCCAGGCTGTAGCCGAGATTACATGGTTAGAAGGTTAATATGTAGCCGAGATTACATGGTAAGAAGATGGATAATTGGTCCTTGAAGATTTCTTGCTGGAAATTGCTTCTTGGTAATATGCACGCACGGCCAGATCACAATCAGGATATTTGCTTCTAGGTAATCAATATTCACGGTCAGGCACGACCAGAATTAGCATGGTTAGCAACGACCAGAATTAGAATTAGAATATCATTAGGATTTGATTTTTGTTATTTTAGTTAGATATGGTTTTATCTTCTTAAAGCTGCCATAAAAATTGATTCAGTTTCTATTTGTGATTAGGGATAGAAGAGCTCGAATTTTACCTATATTTAAAGAGGGTTCAGTCGTGTATTACACACACATTATTTATCAGATATATTCAGACTTTTGAGACATTCTCATTATCTTCATTGTTGCTTAAACCTGCG
>JAULKM010033517.1:0-13545 GCA_032355605.1 Rubia tinctorum
ATATATATATATATATATATATATATATATTTATTTTTATATATATGTCTAGGCTTATATCCATCCTTATATCCATGAACCCTTAGGAAATTTCCTCTTCTTCGTCGATGACCCCGATTTGCCACTATCTACTAAATTGTATTTAGTAAGCATTTAAGGCTTATCAATAGTATCTTTGAGAGGTACGACGATGACCTCTCAAAGAGCCACATTCTTCGGATCTTCAAATTTGATATGAATCTCTTAGTTTCAATGTTTCATTGTTTGTAACTACTTATTTTTATAAAATATCTTATTTATTTTGATGCACGTACATGCACATTTTGTGCACTTTGTTCAGTAACTGCATGTTCGTACACATAAAAAAGAAAATTTGTAATGAATTATAACTAATTACTCAAAATAAATTCAAGTAATTATGGGGGACAAAAAATTCTTGGCTGCAAGTAAACATAAAAATTCACATGCAACCATTTTTTTGTGTAATAATTCATGTCACTATGGTACAACCAAAAAGACCCAGACAAAAAAACAAATTAAACCAAGTCAAAAAACAACCAATCAAAATCCAATTCAATAAACAAAGAAAAATAAAAAAATCCAGGGCATTTCAAAAGAACCTGGAAAAGAGAGTACTGTTGTCGCAGCGGTAATCTCTGGTGCCGCAAGTTTTGAAATGGTCTTTTCGTTAGGATAGCACGACATATTTCTTTGAACACTTCACGCACTTATATTTCTTCTCTCTGTGCTTCCCCCGAGAAGAGTTTCTTGATTCCGGTTAGATCCCCAAGTGCACGAGATGGGTCATGGTGCACACATGTTACTTAGGGCACATGTACACCTAACGACGGGCCACATTCATCGCCTCATGGTTGAGATTGATCGAGTGGGTGCATACTTGGACATATAAAATGAATTTTTTTAATGAAGACAAACTTATTTAAATATTAAATCTATGGATCACAATGAGGTCTTATGCACCATAGGTGTTAAAATATGAGCTTAATTAAGGATGCCGAGTCATAAAAGCCACATTCCTCAGATCTTTACATATGATATGAATCTCTTAGTTTCAGTGTGTCATTGTTTGTAAATACTTATTTTTATAAATATATTTTGTTCTTTTTTGTGCACGTACTTGCACGTTTCTTGCACTTTGGTTCAGAAACTGCATTTTCAAACACATAAAAATGAAAATGTGTAAATAATTACAATTAATTACTAAAAATAATTAATATAAGGAAGTTATATTCAAGAAAAAGGTAATTATTGGTGATCATAAACACAGGGCTTCTAGTATACCTGAAAATTCAGGTGCTCCCATTTTTTCTATGTAATAATTCCTACACTCCAGTACAACCGGACATAAAAACAAAATTAAACCAAGTCAATAAACAACAAAAACATAATCCAAGTCAATACACACAGAAAAATCAAATAAACCAGTGCATTTTAAAAGGAGTATTTGAAAAAGAGAGTACCGCAGTCACAACAGTACTCCATTGTGCCACAAGTTTTTTAATGGGCCTTCCGTTCGAACAACACGACACTTTTCTTTGAACACTTCACAAACTTATATTTCTTTTCTCAGCGCTTCCTCGAGAATTACTTCTTGATCGCGGTGAGATCCCCAAGTGCATGTTATGGATCATGGTGCATGCATGTTGTCTACGGGCACAAGTAAACCTTCCGACGGGCCACATTCGTCGCCTTATGCTTGAGATTGATCAAGTTGTTGCACATTTGGACACATAAATTGAAATTTTGTAATGAAGACCAACTTTTTTCTATAAATATTAAATCCATGTATCACAACGAGGTAGATTCCACCATAGGTGTTAAAATTTTGTCTGAATTAAGGATGTTGAGTCGTGAGATTCACATTCCTTGGATCTTCAAATATGATATAAATCTATTAGTTTCAATGTTTCATTGTTTTTAAATACTTATTTTAATAAAATATTTTATTTATTTTGATGCATGCACATGCACGTTTTGTGCACTTTTGCTCAGTAACTTCATGTTCGAACACATAAAAATGAAAATTTGTAATGAATTAGCACTAATTACTCAAAATAATTTTAACAAGGAAGTTATATTCAAGAAATGGGTAATCATGGGGGATCAAAAATTCGAGGCTGCAAGTAAACTTAAAAATTCACGTGCAACCATTTTTTATGTGTAATAATTCCTGTCACTCTGTTACAATCAAAACAGCATGTTCGAACAAATAAAATTGAAAATTTGTAAATAATTACCATTACTTACTAAAAATAATTGATATAAGGAAGTTGTATTCAGGAAAAAGGTAATTATGGGTGATTATAAACTCAGGGCTTCTGGTATACCTGAAGATTCATGTGCACCCTTTTTTTCTTTTTAATAATTCCTGCACTCCAGTACAACAAAAAAAAACCCAGACATAAAAAAAATTAAACCAATTCAATAAAAAAATCTAAGTCAATACACACATAAAAATCAAATAAACCAGTGCATTTCAAAAGGAGTATTTGGAAAAGAGAGTACCGTAGTAGTAGCGGTACTCCATGGTGTTGCAAGTTTTAAAATGGGCTTTACATTCGGACAGCACGACACTGTTCTTCAAACACTTCATGAACTTATATTTCTTATTTCCACGCTTCCTCGAGAAGTGCTTCTTGATCGCGGTGAGATCCCCAAGTTCATGTGATGGATCATGGTGCACGCATGTTGTCTACGGGCAAAAGAAAACCCGGGCCACATTCGTCGTCTTATGTTTGAGATTGATCAAGTTGTTGCACATTTTGACACATAAAATGAAATTTAGTAATGAAGACCAACTTTTTCTATAAATATTAAATCCATGTATCACAATGAGGTATATTGCACCATAGGTGTTAAAATTTGGTCTGAATCAATGATGTCGAGTCGTGAGAGCCACATTCCTCGGATCTTCGAATATGATATCAATATCTTAGTTTCAATGTTTCATTGTTTGCAAATACCTATTTTTATAAAATATTTTATTTATTTTGAAGCATGTACATGCACATTTTGTGCACTTTTGTTCAGTAACTTCATGTTTGAACACATAAAAAGACAATTTGTAATGAATTACCACTACTTACTCAAAATAATTTCATCAAGAAAGTTATATTCAAGAAATAGGTAATTATGGGGGATAAAAAATTCTTGGATGCAATTAAACGTAAAAATTCACGTGCAACCATTTTTTTCTATTTAATAATTTCCTCACTCCGGTACAACCAAAAGGACCCAAACCAAAAAAAACCTAGTAAAAAAATCCAATCAAAATCCAATTCAATAAACGAAGAAAAATTAAACAATCCAGTGCATTTCAAAAGAACCGGGAACAGAGAGTACTGTTGTCGGAGCGGTACACTCTGGTGTCGCAATTTTTGTAATGGTCTTTCCATTCGAATAGTACGGCATATTTCTTCGGACACTTCACGCACTTATATTTCTTCTCTCCGTACTTCCTCGAGAAGTGTTTCTTGATTCCAGAGAGATCCCCAAGTACACGAGATGGGGCATGGTGCACGCATGTTTCTTACGGGCACATGTACACCTTCAGACGGGCCACATTCATCGCCTTATGGTTGAGATTGATCGAGTAGTTGCATATTTGGAGACATAAAATGAAATTTTGTAATGAAGACCAAATTTTCTATAAATATTAAATCCATGTATCATAATGTGGTATATTGCACGATTGATGCTAAAATTAGGTCTAAATCAAGGATGTGGAGTCATGAGAGCCACATTCTTCGGATTTTAAAATATGATACGAATCTCTTAGTTTTAATGTTTCATTGTTTGCAAATACCTATTTTTATAAAGTATTTTATTTATTTTGAAGCATTTACATGCACGTTTTGTGCACTTTTGTTCAGTAACTTCATGTTCGAACACATAAAAATGAAAATTTGTAATGAATTACCACTAATCACCCAAAATAATTTCATCAAGGAAGTTATATTCAAGAAATAGGTAATTATGGGGGATAAAAAATTCTTGGTTGCAAGTAAACATAAAATTCACGTGCAACCATTTTTTTCTATTTAATAATTTCCTCACTCCGGTACAACCAAAAGGACCCAGACCAAAAAAATATTAAACATAGTCAAAAAAATCCAATCAAAATCCAATTCAATAAACAAAGAAAAATTAAACAATCCAGTGCATTTCAAAAGAACCTGTAAGAGAGAGTACTGTTGTCGGAGCAGTACACTCTGGTGCCGCAATTTTTGTAATGGTTTTTCCATTCGGATAGTACGGCATATTTCTTCGAACACTTCACGCACTTATATTTCTTCTCTCCGCGCTTCCTCGAGAAGTGTTTCTTGATTCCGGAGAGATGCCTAAGTACACAAGATGGGTCATGGTGCACGCATGTTGCTTGCGGGCACCGGTGCACCTTCGAACGGGCCACATTCATCGCCTTATGGTTGAGATTAATCGTGTGGTTGCCATTTGGAGGCATAAAATGAAATTTTGTAATGTAGACAAACTTCTTCTTCCATTTTTAAATCTATGGATCACAATGAAGTATTGTGCACCATAGGTATTAAATAAGGATGTCGATTCGTAAAATCCACATTCCCTGGATCATTATATATGATATGAATCTCTTAGTTTCATTTGGTAATTGTTTGTAAATACATCTTCTTATAAATAAATTTTATTTATTTTTGTGCACGTACATGCACGTTTTGTGCACTTTGGTTCTGTAACAGCATGTTCAAACAAATAAAAATGAAAATTTGTAAATAATTACCATTAATTACTAAAAATAATTGATATAAGGAAGTTGTATTCCAGAAAAAGGTAATTATGGGTGATCATAAACTCAGGGCTTCTGGTATACCTGAAAATTCATGTGCACCCATTTTTTCTATGTAATAATTCCTGCACTCTAGTACAACTATAAAGACAAAGACATAAAAAAATTAAACCAAATCAATAAACAACAAACTCAAAATCCAAGTCAATACACACAGAAAAATCAAATAAACCAGTGCATTTCAAAAGGAGTATTTGGAAAAGAGTGTACCGCAGTCGCAGCGCCACTACATGGTGCTACAAGTTTTTTAATGCCCTTTCCATTTGGGCAGCACAACACTTTTCTTCAAACACTTCACGAACTTATATTTCTTTTCTCCGCGCTTCCTCAAAAAGTGCTTCTTGATCGTGGTGAGATCCCCAAGTGCATGTGATGGATCGTGGTGCACGCATATGTCTACGGGCACAATTAAACCTTTGGACGGGCCACATTCGTCGCCTTATGCTCTATATTGACCAAGTTGTTTCACATTTGGACACATAAATTGAAATTTTGTAATGAAGACCAACTTTTCTATAAATTTTAAATCCATGTATCATAATGTGGTATATTACACCATTGTTGTTAAAATTTGGTCTGAATCAAGTATGTCGAGTCATGTGAGCCACATTCTTCGGATCTTCAAATATGATATGAATCTCTTAGTTTCAATGTTTCAAATTTGATCTGAATCAAGTATGTCGAGTCATGAGAGCCACATTCTTCGGATCTTCAAATATGATATGAATCTCTTAGTTTCATTGTTTGTAAATACTTATTTTTATATAATATTTTATTTATTTTGATGCACGTACATGCACGCTTTGTGCACTTCTGTTCAGTAACTACATGTTTGAACACATAAAAATCAGTTTTTTTAATGAATTACCACTAATTACTCAAAATAATTTCAATAAGGAAGTTATATTCAAGCAATTGGTAATTATGGGGGATAAAAAATTAGTGGCTGCAAGCAAACATAAAATTTCACGTGCAATCATTTTTTTCTATGTAATAATTCCCGTCACTCCGGTACAACCAAAAAGACCAAGACATAAAAACAAATTAAACCAAGTCAAAAAAACAACCAATCAAAATCCAATTCAGTAAACAAAGAAAAGAAAACAATCCACTGCATTTAAAAAGAATCTGGAAAGGAGTGTACTGCGGTCGCAGCTGTACTCTTTCGTGCCACAAGGTTTGTAATGGTCTTTCCATTCGAATCGCATGGAATATTTCATCAAACACTTCGCGTACTTAAATTTATTCCCTCTGCGCTTCATCGAGAAGGATTTCTTGATTCCGGTGAGATCCCCAAGTGTACGATATGGATCATGGTGCACGTATGTTACTTACGGGCACAGGTAAACCTTCCGACGGGTCACATTCGTCGCCTTATGGTTGAGATTGATCGAGTTGTTGCATATTTGGACACATAAAATGAATTTTTTAAATGAAGACAAACTTTTTCTTTAAATATTAAATCTATGGATCATAATGAAGTCTTGTATACCATAGGTGTTAAAATGTGAGCTTAATTAGGATACCGAGTCGTAAAAGCCACTTTCCGGGGATCTTTATATATGATATGAATCTCTTAGTTTCACTGTGTCATTGTGTGTAAATACATCTTCTTATAAATAAATTTTATTTATTTTTGTGCACGTACAAGCACGTTTCCTGCACTTTGGTTCTGCAACAGCATGTTCAAACACATAAAAATGAAAATTTGTAAATAATTACCATTAATTACTCAAAATAATTGATATGAGGAAGTTGTATTCAAGAAAAAGGTAATCATGGGTGATCATAAACTCAGGGCTTTTGGTATACCTGAAAATTCATGTGCACCCATTTTTTCTATGTAATAATTCCTACACTCCAGTACAACCAAAAAGACAAACACATAAAAACAAATTAAACCAAGTCAATAAACAACAAACTCAAAATCAAAGTCAATACACACAGAAAAATCAAATAAACCAGTGCATTTCAAAAGGATTATTTTGATAAAAGAGTACCGCAGTCGCAGCGGTATTCCATGGTGCCAAAAATAATTTAATGGGCTTTCCATTCAGGCACAAGTAAACCTTCCGGCGGGCCACATTCGTCGCCTTTTGCTTGAGATTGTTCGAATATAACCTTTTTCGAACACTTCACGCACTTATATTTCTTCTCTCCATGCTTTCTCGAGAAGTGTTTCTTGATTCCGTTGAGATGCCCAAGGTCATAGTGCACACCTGTTGCCTACGGGACCCGGTAAACTTTCCAACGGGACATATTCGTCGCCTTATGGTTGGGATTGCTCGAGTAGTTGCATATTTGGACACATAAAATAAAATTGTGCAATGCAGACAAACTTCTTAATTAAATATTAAATCTAAGGATCACAATGACTCCTTGTGCAACATTAGTGTAAATATATATTTTTATAAAAAAAATACTTATTTTAGTGCACACACATGCACATTTTGTGCATATGTTAGAACACATAAAAAGGAATGTCGTAATGAATTACCACTAATTACTCAAAATAATTTCTATAAGGAAATTATATTCAAGAAAAATGTATTTTGGGAGATAAAAAATTTGTGGCTGCAGGTATCCCTGAAAATTCATTTGTAGCTTTTTTCTATGTAATAGTTTTTGTCAGTCCAGTATAACTAAGAATACCTAGACATAAAAACATATTAAACAAATTCAATAAAAAACCAAATCAAAATCCAATTAACTAAACACAGAAAAATAAAAAATTCTAGTGCATTTCCTAACGAGTAATTGGAAAAGAAAGTACCGCAGTCGCAACGGTACTCCCTTGTGCCTTAAGTTTTTTAATGGTCTTTCCATTCAGACAGCACGACATATTTCTTTTAACACTTTAAGCACTTATATTGCCTCCCTCCGTATTTCCTCAAGAAGTGCTTCCTGATCGCGGTGAGATCCGTTAGTACATAAGATGGGTCATGGTGCACGCATGTTGTCTACGGGAACAGGTAACCTTTACGATGGGCCAAATTCATAGAGTTATGCTTGAGGTTGATCAAGTAATTACACATTTGGCCAACACATAAAATAAAATTTTGTAATGAAGAAAAAATTCTTCTTTAAATATGAAATCTATGGATAACAATGACATATTGTGCACCATTAGTGTTAAAATGTGGGTGGGAACAAGGGGGTCGAGTCGTGAAAGCCACATTCCTTGGATATACCAATTAATTGATTAGATCATATATAGTAAATCTCTCAAATTTATTTTGCCAGCGTCTGCAAATACTTAGTTTTATGGGAAAATTCTATATTTATTGGCAGGTACATGCGCGGTTGGTGCACTTTTGTTCGGTAACCGCACGTTCAAACACATAAAATGAAAGGTTGTTATGAACAACCACTAATTGCTCAAAAATTTCTTAGGGCACTAACAACTGCATTTTGTGAATAAGTCTGGATGTCCAGACACAAATGGTAGGATGATTGGATTAACTAATGTATACCATGTCATCGTCTACTGCGAAGCATAAAAAACAGGTGTGTGCTAATAGTGGAGAATTTTTTCCCCTAAAGTCATGTATTATACTGTTAAAACTAACAAGGGTGGAGTAAACCCAAGAGCTTTTAGTAAATTCTATACTTAAAAAAAAATTCAACAAGTTTCGAGGAAAATTCCCAATCTCAGTGTGTATAGTCTTAAAAGCTTTGTTAGTAACATGATCACGGGACCAGTGAAGTTTGTGGAATGACTATCAAGCACATTTCCGGACTTATTTTTTTTACCCCTTCAAAGTTTATTCATATTAACCCCTTTGTGTATAAAAATAAGTAGAGGGATAGTCATTGGCTTATAACTTTTCAGAATCATCATCTAAGAGCCAGAATCTAAATTTGGTTTAAATTGGTCAAGTAATTTCACATTAGGACACATCATATGAAAGTTTTTAATGAAGAACGAAATTTTATTTAAATATTAAATCCATGGATCACAATGAGGTCTGGTGCAACATAGGTGTTAAAATGTGGGCTGGATTAAGGATGTTGAGTCGTAAAAGCCATATTCCTTGTGATATGAATCTCCTTGAGAAGAATCTGGATTGCATAATTTTAGATCTTTGACAACAAGAGGGATCTCGTCCAAACCATAATGTGGTTGCACGAAATTCAAGAATCTAGCCCTTGGGGTATTCTTCATTTTGAATTGCTTACTAACTAGCCTACATGATTAGTTCAAAAGGTTATTGATACTTAATTGACCGAAGGATTAAGTAACAATGAGTATAACTAAAAATTCTAAATATTTGATTGATAAAAGATGATAAAAATCTTGGCCAAATCCTCTTTTTATAGGGTTGATTTCAGCCATAAACCCTAATTACAACTGGAAACTGATTCGACTTACGACAACTTTAAGTAGCTAAAACCATATCTAACTAAAATACCTAAAATAAACCCTATCATAATCTAATTCTTCAAAAATTAAGCTTGAATAATATTAACTTATCTAAACTTACCGAATCAAATTCTAATCAGAATAAAACTCCACATTTTTTATAACACAATGGGCTGGGTCAAAAATATTAACTCTGCAGAAGCCCACATTCCGAATTATTGGACTGAAATAAAATAATATTACAATAGTTTACATTACCTCATTAAAAACCCAGTGGGAAAAAAAGTAAAGCGTTCTTCACGATATCTTCAGTTGCTTGACAAGCGTGACTAGTTAATCCAAGCCCTAGACGATTTATTCTTGAATTCTTCATCATCGATCAATAAAAGTATTCAATTCCGAATATCTAAGCTTTGTTCTTGACCTTGTCGTTGGTCCAACTACGTCACTTAGGGGATCCCGAGAAAAACCCTGAATGTGTGATCAATTTGTTGAATGTATTTATTTATAGTGGTAGTCGTCTTGGCATCTCCATCACCTCGGATCTTCATATATGATATGCATCTCTTAGTTTCAGTGTGTTATTGTTTGTAAACACTTATTTTTTATATACAAAAATATTTATTTTTGTGCACGTACATGCATGTTTCGTGCGTTCAAACACATAAAATGAAATATTTTAATGAATTACCACTAATAACTCAAAATAATTTCTGTAAGGAACTTATATTAGATTAAAAAAAAGGTAATTATGGAAGATAAAAAATTCGCCGCTACAGGTATCCCTAAAAATTCACGTGCAACTATTTTTTTAAAGTAATAATTTCTTTCACTCCACTACAACCAAAAAGACCTAGGCATAAAAACAAATTATACCAAGTCAACAAACAACTAAATAAAAATCCAATTAAATAAACAAAGAAAAATCGCACAATCCAGTGCATTTCAAAAATAGTACTTGGAAAATAGAGTACAATAGTTGCAGCGGTACTCCCTGGTGTCGCAAGATTTTTAAAGGGCTTTCCATTCATATAGCGCGACGTATTTCATCGAACACTTCACAAAATTATATTTCTTCTCTCCGTGCATCCTCCAGAAGTGCTTCTTAATCCCAATGCGATCCCAAAGTGCATGAGATAGGTCATGGTGCATGCATGTTGTCAACGGGACAAAGGTAAACCTTCCAACGGGTCACATTCATTGCCTTATGCTTGTGATTGATAGAGTAATTACACATCTGGACACATAAAATAAAATTTTGTAATGAAGACAAACATCATTTTTAAATATTAAATCAATGGATCACAATGAAGTCTTGTGCACCATTAGTGTTTAAATGTGGGCGGAATCAAGGGTGTCGAGTCGCGAAAGCCACATTACTTGAATCTTCTAATTAAGGGACTAGGTCAGACATAGAAAATATATCAAATTAAGTGTGTCAGTGTCTGCTAATACTTAGTTTTATAGAAAAATTCTTTATTTTTGGGCACGTACATGCACATTTTGTGCATTTTTGTTCAGTAACTGCGCGTTCGAACACAGAAAATGAAAGGTTGTACAGAACAACCACTAATCACTCAAAACATTAATAGGGTACTAATAATTGTATTTTGTGAATAAGTCTGGATGTGCAGCAACAAATGGTAGGATGGGTGGATTAACTAATCTATAGCTTTTTATCTAATACCGTGGAGCATAAAAAGCAGATGCGCTACTAGTGGAGAAATTTTCCCCATAAAGTCATGTATTCTACTGCAAAAACTAACATGGGTGGAGTTCTTTTATTAAATCCCATGCTGCAAAAGCAAATTTCAACTAGGTTGGAGGAAAATTCCCAATCTCATTTTGTTTAGTATTCACAGCTTTGTTAGTCAAGCACATTTTCTGGACTTGTTTATTTTACCCCTTTCAAGTTTATTCATATTAACCCTTTTGTGAAGGAAATAAGTAGAGGGATAATCACTGGCTTATACAATTTGAGAATCTTCACCTTAGAGAAAAAATCTAAATTAGGTTTCGATTGGTCAAGTAGTTGCACATTAGGACAAATTATATGAAAGCTTTTATTAAAGACCAACTTTTTCTTTAAATATTAAATCCACGGATTACAATGAGGTCTAGTGCACCATAGGTGTTAAAATGTGGGCTGAATCAAGGATGTCAAATAAAAAAAGCCACATTCCTCGAATCGTCATATATGATATGAATCTCTTAGTTTCAGTGTTTCATTGTTTGTAAATACCTATTTTTATAAAACATTTTATTTATTTTTGTGCACGTACATGCACGTTTCGTGCACTTTGGTTCACTAACTGCATGTTCAAACATATAAAAATGAAAATTTGTAATGAATTACTACTAAACACTCAAAATAATTTTTCTGAGGAAGTTATATTCAAGAAAAAGGTAATTATGGGAGATTAAAAATTTGTGGCTGCAGGTATCCCTAAAAATTCACGTGCAACCATTTTTTCTGTGTTATAATTCCTATCATTCTAGTAAACCAAAAAATACCCAGACCAAAAAACAAACTAAACCATGTAAATAAACAACCAAATTAAAATCCAATTCAATAAACACTAAAAAATCGAACAATCCAGTCTATTTAAAAAGAGTACCTAGAAAAGAGAATACCGCAGTCGCAGAGGTACTCCCCTGTGGCACAATTTTTTTAATGGGATTTCCGTTCAGATAGCACGACATATTTCTTCGAACAATTCACACGCTTATATTTCTTCTCTCCGCGCTTCCTCAAGAAGTGCTTCTTGATCCCGATGAGATCCCCAAATGCATGAGATGGGTCATGGTGAACGAATGTTGTCTATAGGCATAGGTAAACCTTCCAACGGGCCACATTCGTCGCCTTATTCTTGAAATTGATCGAGTAGTTGCAAATTTGGACACATAAAATGTTTTTTTTAATGAAGACAAAATTCTTTTTTAAATCTTAAATTTATGGATCACAATGACATCTTATACACCATTAGTGTTTAAATGTGGGAGGAATCAAGGGTGTCGAGTCGCGAAAGCCACATTCCTTGGATCTTCCAATTAAGGTATTAGGTCAGATATAGAAAATATATCAAATTAAGTGTGTCAGTGTCTGCTAATACTAAGTTTCATAAAAAAAATTATTTTGGGCACGTACATGCACGTTTTGTGCACATTTGGTTAGTAACTACACGTTGGAACACAGAAAATGAAAGTTTGTAGTGAACAACCACTTATTACTCAAAACTTTCATATGGAACTAACAACTGCATTTTGTGAGTAAGTCTGGATGTCTAGCCACAAATGATGGGATGAATGGTTTAACTAATGTTTTCTACTACTAAAACTAACAAGGGTGGAGTGAACCCAAGAGCTTTTATTAAATCCTATACTTCAGCAAAAAAATTCAACTAGCTTCGAAGAAAATTCCCAATCTCAATTTGTTTAGTTCACGGCTTTGTTAGTAACATGATCACGGGACTCGTGATGTTTTTTGAATGATTATCAAGCACATTTTCCGAACTTATTATTTTACCCCTTCCAAGTTTATTCATATTAATCCCTTTGTGAAAGAAAGAAGTAGAGGGATAATCACATGCTTTTACCATTTGATAATGTTCACCTTAGAGCCAGAATCTAAATTAGGTTTAGATTGGTCATGTAGTTGCACATTTGGACACATTATATAAAAGGTTTTAATGAAGACCGAATTCTTCGTTAAATAATAAATGTATGGATCACAATGAAGTCTAGTGCAATATAGGTTTTAAAATGTTGGCTTAATAAAGACTGTCGAGTTGTAAAAGCCACATTCCTCAGATTTTCATGTATCATATGAATCTCTTCGCATCAGAGTTTCATTTTTTGTAAATACTTTCTTTTATGAAACATATAAATGATTTTTGTGCACTTTGGTTCAGTAACTTCATGTTCAAGCACATAAAAATAAAAAAAATTAATGTGTTACCACTAATTACTCAAATAATTTCTATAAGGAAGTTATATTCAAGAAAAGGTTATTGTGGGGAATCAAAATTATGTGGCTGTAGGTATCCCTAAAAATTCACGTGCATCTATTTATTGTACCATAATTTCTGCCACTCCAGTACAACCCAAAAGACCCAGACAAAAAAACAAATTAAACCAAGTCAATAAACAACCAAATAAAAATCCAATTCAATAAACACAGAAAAATCGAATAATCCAGTGTATTTAAAAATAAGTACTCCCTCTGTCCCACTTCAAGCTGCACACTTTTTGGTCAACTTTCACATACCATGTTTGACCATAAATTTGAACCAGTATATAGATACAAATATCATTATGTGAGATATCATTGGATTCCTTG
>JAULKM010033552.1:0-13544 GCA_032355605.1 Rubia tinctorum
AAAAAACATTTGTTTTCTATTTCTATATTTATGCAAGAATAACAAAATTTGTGTATTTTGGAGAGAAGGATAATGTCGTACATTTTTTGGGCCATAGCGTAATTTTCCATAAATATGTTAGAGTCGTTTTTGTGCCTACTATCTTAGTTGAATCGCAGTGTTGAGTATTCATTCAATTCAATTCACTTTTTAAAAAAACTTTAGTGCATTTTTGTGTTGTAATAAATATTTTGACTCTATTTTAAAAAAACAAGTGAAGTCCCATCGCAGGTTGCTATGTATTATTAATTATAAAATCATGATTATTTTTATGTACTTTTTGTGTTTTACATTTAAATTGAAAATAAAGAATTTTGTTTACAATTTTGAAGTTTAGTCATCTAAGGAAAAATATATGAGTAATAAATTGAAATAATTAATCTAGTTAGAAATCATTACATATTAAATACAATAAAAACGATTAATTTATAATATTTTATTCAACGTATTTATATGTTGAGCTCATTTAAAGGTTATCATAATTATATATATATATATATATATATATATCTAAATTAAATTAAATATCAAATATTCTTATTAGTCCCAGTAATTATAAAATACCCTCGTCTATAACAACAATTTGTGATAATTTATTAAATATTATTTTTACAATACTTTTCAAAGTGATTTTTGAAATTAATATTTAATTGACTCTCCATAATTACTAATTCAAAATCATAATTTTAATTATCCATCTCTCTTTATTTAACTATTATTCATTAGATTTATAAATTTAGTCGTGTCCATTTTAACTTAACCTTGTGTATTCAGATTTGCTATGAGTTAACTTTATGTATTAGTAATCATATATGTAAACTCGTAATATATATAAAAAACTCCACTTTATTCTAATAGGTATGTCTAAGAAATTTATTAGTTTGACTGATAACCAAGTTGCCTTGGTTTCATATTAAATTTTAATTGACTTTTTATAACCACATTTGCTTTGGGCTGATTACACATAAGGTTATATAGTTGATTTATTGGGTATTAGGTTCGTGTTGAATCGAGTTTGGGTTGGATCAGTTTTGGGTTGATCCCGGGTTCGTGTTTAGGTCGGGTTCGGGTCCACATTATCGGGTCATATTTGGGTTTAAGGTTAAATTTGATCGTGTTTCGGGTACATGTCAATATTTCTCGGGTTAAAATTGGGTTTTGGGTTGAGTGTGGTCGTATCAAGTCGGGTTCGGGTCAATATTTCTCGGATCAGACTGTAATAACAAGATGGGGAACAATTAAGTGTGCGTTACTATTTGCGAATATTTTGATAATTGATATATCAGGTTCTTTTCATTCTGAATGCTATCGAGATGTGTATCTGGTTTAGCGAATACTTTCCGGGGGCATCTTGGTAAGAGAAATAATTGATTAATCATAATTGATCAATTGTTGACAAGGTAAGAAAGAATTGGGGAGGTTAAGCGTACATACTTTCCTATAACTGATAGATGCATATCAATTGATTTATCTTTGCGCCTATGATCGATGTTTAACTAATGTGAGTTATTCCTATCCGATTACATTCATTATATATTTTGTAGATTTTATATTGTTTGTTTTCATTTTATTTCATATTTGATATTAGTTATTTGCATTCTGAGTTTTAGATAAATTCTTGAAAATTAAGGCGTGGTGGCTACACCAAATTTGCTCTATATCAGTAAGTAATTTTATTGTAGTTATTGCTTCGTTCCTCGTGGGATCGACTTTGCTTACCACTGCTAATTTCATCATTAGAATTTGCAGATTATTTTGGTGAGTGAAACGACGTTCACCAGTTACTCTATGGACGTAGATTATTTTGGTGAGTGAAACGACGTTCACCAGTTACTCTATGGACGTACCCCAAATTACAAGCTTGTGAAAGTTTTTGGTTGCTTGTGTTATGCCTCCTACATTCCCAGATATCGTGACAAGTTTGCTCCTAGAAGTCGATGATGTGTTTTTCTTGGGTATCCCGCTGGCAAGAAAGGCTACTGTCTTTATGGTTTGGAATCATCTACCTTCTTCAATAGTCGTGATGCTGATTTAATAAAGACCAGTTTCTATTTGTTGTAGAGATGCCGGAGTCGACAACCATTGGTGCTTCCAACCTGCCGCAGGTCTGAACCCCTGCAGTGGCTTCCCATGAGTTGCCGCCATTTACCACCAACTTTCCGACCAAGCCTACTCCACCAGCTCTGCCCAAGGCCCAGGCCCAACCCTCTTCCTAGGTCAAGCCCTATCCCCAGGCCCGACCCACTGCCCCGGTCCGGCCCACTACCCCGGAATGGCCTAACGAACCAGACCGATGCTTGATTCTGCACTGACAAACTCATTGGTTGTCCTGCCCGCTGCCCTAGTTTTACAAAATGTCGTGACACCGCAAACATCAGTGATTCCGATATCAGCGATAGCCCCGGTTCCGCTGCCGCCGTTGCCGCCTCCTCCTGTAGCCGAGCTGACATCTGCCCCTCGAAGTCAACGTGATCGTCGACCTCCTGAATATTTGAAAGACTATGTTTGCTCCGTTCCTGATATTAATAACCCCCTCTCCTGCTACGATCACACCTGCGTTGTCACAATCCTCATGTATTCTCTATCCTTTAACTGATTTTGTAAATTGCGGTGAAGTAACTTCTAGTACGGATCCAACCACTTATTCTGAGGCGTCGAAGCATGCTCATTGGCGTGATGCTATGGCTGATGAGATTACTGCTCTTGAGCACAATAGGACATAGAATTTGTCTCTTTTACCTCTGGATAAGACTACTATTAGATGCAATTGTGTATACCGAACCAAGATCAAGTCTGATGGTACTATTGAACATCACAAAGCTCGTCTGGTGGTTCTTGGCAATTGTCAGAAGGAAGGAATTGACTATACTATGACATTTGCACCTGTTCCGAAGATGAGTTCGATGTGTCTATTTTTATCTGTAGCAATCATTCGTGGTAGGAAACTTCATCACATGGATGTGCATAATGCTTTTCTCCATGGTGATCTGCATGAAGAGGTTTTTATGTTACCACCCCCGACTATCTGCGCGCCCCCCGACCAGGTTTGATTGTATGTAGGTGAGTTTGATATAAGTCTCAAAGATAAAAGAAATGGTGATTGTATTGTGTTAAGATAGATGTCGGTGTTGTTGATATAAAGATGATAACGATGTCATCGATTTGAAATTCTGATTTCGACAAAACCGAGGAGCCTGATTTTTTAATTAAAAAAACGGCCTCGAAAATTGTGAAGCCGACCATATATAGGTAAAGGTGGGGTTTGAGATTACTAGGATTAGAAAATAATGTTTCTTATGTCAACATAAGAATCAATCTAAGAACTAAAATACGTATTAGAACTCAACATGAAAAGTATGTTCTAAAAATCTACACAATAGAATGGAGTTGCAATTTTTTGCCCTCCAGAGACCTCTAAGCTGTGTACATTTTCAATTATTTCAAGAAAATCCAAATCCAAATCCTATAACTTCCACTTCCACTTCCACTTCCACTTCCACTTCAAAAGGTAGTGAAGCAACGAAAAGGTGAAAAAGCAAGGACTATAATTCTACATTTTCACGCTTCGGTAGTCTACAGACCGAAAGGAAACTCTTGACTGAAAAACTCCCAATTTGGGACTGAGATTCATTTCCTCCAAGTAGTTCTTTAAGTATTGATCTTTATGATCACCTAAGGTTTTGTTTGGACACTTTGGGTTAAAAATAAGAGTTCCTCAAGCCTTAGGATTGTGCGAAATTCTATTAATTTTGTGAAGAAATACCGTACCACATTAAAGCTATCAGACCCTTGCCTCCTGTGCCATTACTTCTGTTTTTGTTTGTACATATACTTGAGATGAAGGAGTTTTATTTTAGGCCCAACCACCTGACACAAATACTATTGTTATCGTTCACCGTTAGTTCTCCATTTTATCTTTGAACACTCTTGACCCCCTGAACTAACAGAAATGTTATCGTGTCACTTCTATCTAGTCAAACCGTTAATTTTAACTTGTTGACATTTCAAGGGGAATATATTTTTTCTTACTCTTTTTTTTTATTTAAACATTTTTTTTTTCTTATTCAACCCCAAATTTCTTTGCAATTCAGAGGAATGTCTTATTGATCCGTTCGTGCAGTGCGTGATAAATCTCAACTCGGAATCCCTCGTCATTGACAGCATCTAAACGGTTCGAGAAGATATCTCAACTCGAGTATTCTCGCCACGATGCTAGGATGAGTAACGAAAGTGAAATGAGCACCGAATCAAGAATACTCTTTCACTTGATCTTACGGTTCGAGAAGACATTGACAACATCTAAGCGTTTCGAGAAGACATCTCAACTCGAGTATTCTCGCAAAGATGCAAAGATGAGTAACAAAAGTGAAATGAGCACCGAATCAAGAATACTCTTTCACTTGATCTTACGATGATATGATGAGTTTCTTATGAAGAAAATAATTGGAGTGCGTTGGTATCTTAGGTTTCTAGGTCTCAATCACAACCTTGTATCCATAAGCTGTGGTCTTAAGTAGCATGGATCGCCTTAATCATAGTTTCCGAATATGACTGATTTTTAGGAGTTTTTTGTTTTATGTGAAAATTTAATTCTTGCAGTCACTAGTATAAAATGGGGCGATTAAAGGCGGTTATTATGAACACTTTTTTGGTCCCGCCTTTGATCCTCCACGATCAAAGACGGTTTTAGGAACCACCTTTAAACTGCCCAATTAGAGGCGGTTTTTGCCGCCTTTGTCCTCCCTAGACAACCGCCTTTAAATATGTTCCGAAATTGGAACGTAGTTGACTACCTCAGCTGTTATTTACAGTTCTAGATTTGGAACTCAAATTCAGTTCCAGCACCTGGAATGTCTCGGATCTAGTGATTACGTTTCTGAGTCGGCTGCTCAATCTGGACACAAACTGCTTTTGGAAAAAGTGGGGTGATTTTTTTTATCAATTGGAAGATGATTCTGTTCTATAAGTTCCGATTGAGGAATCTACAGTCCCGCCTTTGAGAAATTGTGACAGACTCCGGGAATATTCTTTCAATTCTGGAAGACCCGTCGAGTGGAATGGGAAAAAAATTTCCTGTATAATCCGGCAAAAAACCCTCAAATCACACCTTCTAATTCCAATAAATAAACAAACGATCGGGCAATGTTTCAACAATGTATAGATACCGCTAAACTAGCACTTATCTATACATAGGATCAGAAATCGCCCGGATTCTATTCCAATAAAAATGGGTAACTATATTAGCCAACATAACACTAAACATCATGATTATAGTTCAAACAAAAATCCATAGACTGCGCTAGTCAAGCAACTATCTATGGATAGGAATATAAACAAGCAATTTTTATTTTGCGCAAAACATGTCACGATGTTGAGATCTATGTTATACTACCACGTTAGATTTTCCAAGAGTTGCAGATCGAACATTTATTAGATGTCTTGCCAAACAATTTTTTACCATGTTGATGTTATCCTGCGAGTGAGACTTGTATTCGTTTGGAAAAATCTGGGGACATTGCAATATAAGAAATTATTTCTAGTATTGTAGTTGTTTATCGATCAATAAAAATAATTGAAATATTTATGAACTAAATATTTACCTTATCAACTCCCAGGTAATCCAGCCAAACATTTTCAATGCATTCGACTGCATATAACATTACGTAGTACCCATACTCCCATGTTGTTGCTTGTTTCTTTTACTAATTCATTTGAATGTAAATTAGTAAGTAATTATTAAGGTCAAAATATTAGGTAGGTTTAATAATAAGTAAATTCATACCTTGATTTGGAGTACGGTTAAGATGTTTTGAACATTAGACTTATCGAATTCATTCTTCAAAATATCTAAAAATGCTTGTGAATGTTGGAAGTGCAATTAATTCATCCAATACACACATTTGTTGTTCGGAACAATCAATATCAAATACCAATGATCCCTACATTGAAATGATTTTATTAACCAAATATTTCTTGATTCCTACATTGAAACAATTTTATTAATATATTATTCAAACAGAAAACATCACCTCTCAATGTAAGGTGAGATGAAGAACATTTTATCCTTTTGACCTATGCTTTTGCGCATGTATTTGATCCGCTTTTGGTTCGAACACCCGATTCCTTGAGTTATTAATGGGCACAAATTTCCTACCCATCCCTTTTCCTTTTGATTGGAAAAGTAATACATGTACCTTAGACATTAGATCTTGAATATTAGGTTTTAATATGTATGAAGTTCAATCTAGTAGAAATATAAATATGAAAACAAAACTCGCACTTACAATAGAAAGAGGGACATAATTGTTTGGTTGACTTTGTCACACCTACATAATTTTTCGAAATCACTCCACAGGGCGATGATGTTTCAGATCCTACAAAACACGCACTCATTCCCTGAAAAGGTGTATGTTGAGCTATGTTTGTGTGACGAGATCCAGTCGGACAATGCACAAACAAATGGAGGTGACCCCTTTTCCACATGTGCTCTTCTCTTTGGATGTTTGACGAATTTTCGTGCTTGTATAATTGCTTTTGTGAGTGTTTGTTGCATTCTTTTAAGGAGCATTCTTCTCCGGATCGCGTAAAGTAGACGCTGAGGCTATTTCTTGGGCGGATCCTATGTTCTTGTAATCCCCATCAGGAATTGGCAAATTCACATTGTGCGCCAATGGTTTATCCACAGAAACTCTTACAATTCCATCCCTGGTCGGTTTGGAGTGATGATGTCTCATCGATTCGTAACAAAATACCATTGGCTACATGGAGTGATGTAGCCTTTTCACCAACCTCTGTGGAAATCTCATACAATTGAATACCATACATAAAATATAGAGTTCTTATTTAATAACGTACCAAAAATGAAAGAATTTGATATAAGAGGGTCGCACCTTTTTCTTTATGGCTAAGATGACCTTGTATAGGGTTTCTTCAAATATTGTTGCCTTCGGTACTTCATTATTGTTCACTTTAATATCCCCTGGAGAGTGGTGAGACACTCTCTAAGGAGGCTCCCAATCTCTAGTTAGATCCTCCAGATATTCAGGTATAGAAAGACATGTGTGCTTGATTAACTTTAGAATCAAAATTTCTTGTTGCTCTAGTCGTTTGTCACATATGAGGGCCTTTTTTTCAAAACTTTTATTCTTGATGGATTAGCCCCAATGTAAGAACGCACAATTCCAAAAGCCTCTCTTTGTGTCAAGAACGCACTCACCCCTCTTGCGAGTTCGGGGTGTTCGAATTTACCCGTTGCCTCGCACAATATGCCGTGCTTACTAGATGGTATGATCTGACCCTCAACTTGATCTTATTTTAATTACGCCTACGTAATAGAAATGAACAGTGAAATTGACAAGAAAACATAAAACTTCGCAATAACTAAACTGTAGTTAGTAAAATTCTTTCTACTTTCTCCGCAAGTTGAATTGCCATTTCTTTGACATACTAACCTTGTTTGTTTTGTTGAGCCTTGATGAATAGATCATATTTTTCAATTCCGTCCACATCGATTGGTAAAACTGATGCTCGTGCCTCTTCATCGGACATTCCCTTCTCGATGGCTAAAAGTACATCTCTTTCAAATTGTTCCTTTACCAAATTGAGCGTGGACAATGCAGATCCCCGCAGATATTTCTATGCGGAGTTGTGTTCAAAGATGAAATGTGCTTTTTCTCATCCCTCGTCCCCAACGTAAAAAATTTCTAGTCATGAGAATTGTAGAATTTAAAAATAGTAAACTTATATCAATTGGTGTAAAACTCACATTTTTCATTATGTAACTCTCTAGTCTTGTGGATCTCTCAACTCTCTGGTTCAATGTACGTGTGTGTAAGTAAGCCATGGTCGATCACCTTTTCTATTCAAGAAGGTGCAATCCCTTGGTACAATATACTTGTGTTCTCGTTAACTTTTGGATAACAGATTTGTGGCCCTCCTTTTCAAGTCATCCATATCTGGGGCATCAATTTCAATGGGACTCTAATGTGACATAAACGAAATATAGAACAAAATAATGTGATTAAATAGTGATAACAAATATTGTTCAACAAATATAGATTGAAACAATGTAATGATAACCAATTTGATCAATATTTTTTTAGGTTGTTACCTCGCTCTCCAACCATAACGTCTCCTTGTATTGTTTAGGAATTTCGTGCCAAATATCATAACAGATGTCTATCCTTGTCCTACCGACCTTCCTTACCCAAGTAGACCACTTGGCACATTCTTCCGGCAAGCAACGACATGTTTTATTAAAAACCAACAAGCTAAATTCCTTTCTATCCATTCTCCTCTCTAGAGTTCTACAATATGTCTTAGAAATTCCCACCACATCCGACCCCTCCCCGTCCTCATCTTCATCAATTGTTGTCTTAGTATTTCCATTTTGAGAAGATATATGATCATCATGAGACCTTTTTGGACATTAACCTAGAAACACTTATAAAATCAAATCTCCTCCCTCGGGTAAACTAAAACGTAACAAATAATCATGTATTTGGTTGAAACTAATTTTAATAGAGTGAAATGATACTTTATGTATTACCTCTGAGAATAAATAGAGTACAACAAGGAGGCTAGTACTAGTATGACTCTAGTCTAGTCAACAACTCTATCCATATCTAATTATAACGTATCAGATACTTGGTTATTCTAACACCCCTCTCAAGTGAAGTGTCAGATGCTCGGTGACGCAAAGCTTGGATCCAAAGAACTCGAATAGTGGATGAGAAAGACCTTTGGTGAGGATGTCCGCAATCTGAAGAGCAGTGGGAACATGATCTACACGCAGCTTGCCGGAAGCAACCAACTCACAAAAAAAGTGATAGTCGATGTCAATCTGCTTTGTCCGCATGCGAGCAATTGGATTCTGAGCCAAGAAGATAGCACTATTGTTCTCGCATAACAGTAGTGGGGAGCCAGAAAGTGGAACTCGAATATCTCGAAGCAGGAGAGCCAACCAAATAACCTCAGAAGCAGTGTTCGCAAGAGCCCGATACTCAAACTCGGTGCTGGAACGAGAAACAGTGGGCTATTTCTTGGCGCTTCAGAATACAAGGTTTCAACCAAGGAAAATAACATATCCATATGTGGATCGACCAGTCTCCAGAGAGCGAGTCCAATCAGCATTAGAATAACCTAACACCTCGGGAGAGCTAGCCAAGCGAAAAGTAAGACCGAAATGCAGTGTCCCTCGAACATATCGGAGAATCCGAGTAACATCGTCACGAGGATCTTGGAGAACCTTACTGACAATGTTGATCAAGAAGGCCAATTCAAGACGAGTAATGGTCAAATACTGGAGAGCGCCAACTAGAGAACGATATAGGATCGGATTTCAAAATGGAGAACTGGTAGAACTATGTAACTGCGAGCTTGGAACAAACAGAGTGGATACTAGAGCAGCATTAGATATCCCAGCACAAGTGAGAATATCACTGGCATACTTAGCTTTACCATGAAGTAAACTTGATGAAGTAGGTGATAAAGTAATGGAGAGTGCCTAAGTCCTTGATGGAAAACTCTCGGTGTGTCCGATCAATAAACTGCCAAAGAGGCGTCGAATCGTTACTTGTAAGGATATGTTGTCGACATAGACCTACATGTACACTAATGATGATCCCCGAGAAAGGACAAACTGAGAAATATCGGCTGAACTGCATTGGAACCTGAGCTGAGTGAAATAATTGCTGAGTCGCTGAAGCCAGGCTCAAGGTGCTTCCTTAAGACCATAAATGGCCTTTCACAAATGGCAGACATAATTCGGGTGGAGTGGATCCTTGTAGCCAATGAGTAGCGCCATATAAACTAGAGCATTGAGAACACCATTGAAGAAGGAATTCTTGACATCCAACTAATGAAGCGACCAGGAACACATCGTGGAAATGGCGAGAAATGTCTGAACAGTAGAGGCTTTGATCGCAGGACTGAAAGTGTGATGAAAGTCAAATCCCAGAATCGGAGAGAAACCATGTGCTACTAGATGGACTTATGACGATCGATTGTGCCATCAGGACGATACTTCGGCCAATAAACCCATTTAGAACCAACGATGTAGACATCTGATGTCATGGAACTAAATCCCATGTATGTTGTCCACGAAACGCTGCGATCTCATCATCCATAGCAGAAACCCAAAAATGATCTTGAAGAGTTGTGCGATAATCAGTGGGTTCTAACTGCGTAAGCAACGTAGCAAGTAAGTAGACCATGAGCTACGATGTCCGAATAATTCTGACACTGAACAACGTGTCCTCCCCAAAGTATCTATGATCCAAATTGGTGATTCTGATACATAATTAATAATACCAACGAAATCGTTGTGAACATCGTTTCACTCACCAAAATAATCTGCAAACTCTATATATAAGATTAATACAGTAGCAAGCAGAGTCGATCCCACGAGGAACATAGTAGTAACTATAATAAAATACCTACTAATATAAAACAGTTTTGGTGTAGCCACCACGCCTTAATTTTTCAAGATTTTATCCAAAACTAATAATACCAATTAACAAATATCAAATATGAAACAAAAATGCAAACGAACAATATAAATATATATAAAAAATATATGAAGAATGTAATCGGCTCGATATAACTCATATTAATTAAACATCGATCATAGGCGCAATGATGAATTAATCCTTACGTATCTATCAGTTATAGGAAAGTAGGTACGCTTAATCTCCTCAATTCTTTCTTACCTTGTCGACAATTAACCAATTATAATTAATCAATTATGTCTCTTACCAAGATGCCCCAGAAAGTATTCGCTAAACCAGATATGCACCTCAATAGCATTAAGAATCAAAAGAACCTGATATAGCATTTACCAAAATAAAAGCAAATAGTAATGCACATTTAATTGTTCCTCATCTTGCTATTACAGTCTTAGATAGTTAGCTGTTTTTCACAAAAACTTGCTACTTACTAACCATTTTCAACGATTACGTATTGGTGGAATTAGATATCATTATCCCAATAATATTCAAGTTGATCATGTTTAAACACATCAGGAATAAATTAAACCAAGAACACATAAGAATCAATTATAAAACAATTAGGCCTAAAGATTCATAACTAATACTTGTTATTTCATGCAGATATAAAAATTAGCTACTCATAATAACAAAACAAATAAACAATATGAAAACAAAAAATAATTAATATAATAAAATAAATACTTAAACCGTCATCGAAATGCTCTGGCGGAGAAAATATTGCTTCCTGGAAACACATACCATGCAACTGCTCTGTAGTATATAGATATTCAAGCTAAAAATAAACTAAACTAGTCTGAATAGGGTGGTGGCGGGTTCAGATCTACTATAGATCTAACCGGGTCATCATGTTTGGGTCAAAATGAACATATGCTGATATTTTCAACGTTATCCGGGCTGGTTTCTCTCTGATTTTCCTTTTGAATATGATGTCTTGTGTCTTTGCTATGAATTCCGTGTCATAAGTTTATTTTAGTCTAACTTAGTTTTCTTCTAGTCCTCTCAGAAGTAAAGAAGGTGGTTTGAAAATATGGGGTCTTTTTTTTGTCTACAACATAAGATTAGGGGATTTCCTGCCAATTTAGCTTCTCCAACGACCGTTTTAAATTGTAGAACCTTGTTGGCTTCATTTCTACTCTACAAAGTTCTTGGTTTAGGAAAAATCCGAGTCAAAACTATCTCAAACAGCTTACTTTGGCGATTCCCACTGAGGATTAAGAGTAGTTTTGTAGACCACAATTAGTTTGGACAAGTTCAGATCTTCTATAACTTCCATATAGGTTTGGGTTAGAGACCCTCAAAATATGGAGAATTATCAAATCTAATGTTTCTTATTGTGATTGCTATGAGTTGGGACGCTGACTCAAGCTGATCCATCCGGTTGAGCTAGGTCGACACTGTTGGATGCACTTACGGTGCAAGTGGACAATTCATACTGAGCTACAACTTCCATTCAGCCACCAAGGTTATCCGGGCGTTTTGTTCGTATGACCATGTTGGTGTCTATACGCCAGGTTGGTGTGGAGCAAGATCTAATACACCATGTTGGTGTGGAGCTCAAGTGGGAGGTCACCCCACTCACTCTGTGTGAGCCATCCATGTGGGAGTTCATTCATCCCACTTTGGAATGGATAGGTATTTTTCTTATTTTAGTTATGGTGTTTAATAGTTTATCAGTTCTCCAATTGTAATAGAAGATAGACTAGCAGAATTACTCTTTTATCAGCTAGAAGTAGATAGACTAACAATGGTGATTGTGCATACGATCAACCACAAGTTGTAATCCATTTCTATATGTTAATGAGAAAGAGCCCGACTATTTGTTTCCAAAAAACAATTGTAATGCGTGAAGCTCCTCTACGTGTGTATATATACACGCAGATTACAAATCCCAAGCCAATTCGGACTCTTGTTCCGTAATAAAATATAATAGAATATAATTTATTCTAACTCTAATAACCTAATTATTAAAATTAAGGAATTTAAATTGGAAAGAAATAATATAATCTTTTATCAATATGGAAAGTGAATATCTTTATTTTCATCAAAATCCATATTTTTTCAATAGTTCACTTTCCACCCCATAACTTCAACAATTCTGCTTTTGTCTCCTTTCCTTCATCCCTGGAATAATGTCTTATAAAATAAGAATATTTTTTCATTGGAGCACATCGCCTCATTAAAACCTTAATTTGGAAAACTCAGTAGGAAAAAACTATTGGTTAAGGAAAAACGAGTAAAATGTATAGCATCAATTCTTCACAATCCGTGAATTTCTGCACCAAAACACCTAAAAGTGCAAATTATATCTTAATAAATCACAATAATCCCACAAAATATAAACACAATATAACACACATCAATCATTTTTGTTGTTGATATATTTGTAGGGAAGAGATCTATAGACGCATTTATTTGTACAACAATTTATACACCAAATTTCAACCATTCATCTAACATAATTTCACGGTTGAGATTATGTTACTAAAAATAAATTTATTGAATGGGTGATATAATGTTAGATGGATGGTTGACATTTGGTGTATAAATTAGCGTACAAATAAGGATGTCTATAGATTTCTTCCCATATTTGTATGTGCCAGCTATAATATATATTATAGTATATTATATAGTTACATGAGTTGATGGGAGAATATATAATGTCAATCGTAGAAATTCTGTCAGATTTGGTTTTAATGTTAAATTTAAAGTTTTAAAAATTTTTTTTGAAAAAATCAATCGTTCTAAGATGTTGGGAAAAACTCACAGCGGCGATACTATGAGTGGAATTAACATCCAATCTAACTAACCTCTAGCAATAAGTAACATATTGCAAGGATATCTGAATTACATGTCAACCAGACTGATCGTCTGTACAATTACAGATCAGAGATCCAATAAAAAAACTGTAATATCGCCTTCGGGGATATTAACTTGCTTCCTGCGAAAAACATGATCACTTGGCAAAGAGGAGCGTATCACGCATCAATATCACTGCGC
>JAULKM010033563.1:0-13543 GCA_032355605.1 Rubia tinctorum
ATTTTGAGGAAACGTATTCCCCTGTCATGGATGGAATTACATTCAGATTCCTTATCAGTCTAGCAGTTCATGAGAAACTTAATATACACCTTATGGATGTTGTTACCGTGTACTTATACGGATCGCTTGATGCTGAAATTTACATGAGGATCCCTGAAGGATTCAAAATACAAGAAGCATTAAGTTCAAAACTGAGAGAAAGATATTCAATCAAATTACAAAGATCTTAATATGGGTTAAATCAATCCAGACGCATGTGGTACAACCGACTAAGCGAATATTTGTTACAAAATGGGTATGTCAACGATTCTCTTTGTTCTTGCGTTTTCATCAAGAAAACAACATCAGGATGTGTGATTATCGTTGTCAATGTTGATGATTTGAATATCATTGGGACAAATGAAGAGATTCTGGAAGCAATACCATACTTAAAGAAAGAGTTCGAGATGAAAGACATTGGGAAAATAAAATATTGTCTCGTTTTGCAGATTGAGCACTTGCAATGTGGGATACTTGTGCATCAATAAAATTACAAAAAAAAAGATATTAAAAAGATTCAATATGGATAAATCAAATCCATTGAGTACCTCAATGGTCATCAGATCCCTTAATTTGGAAAAGGATCCATTTCGCCCATGTGAGAAATCTCCAGATTCTTGGTCTGGAAGTTCCATATTTCAGTGCAATTGGAGCTCTTATGTATTTCGCTAATTGTACTCGACCTGATATAGCTTTGCTGTTAATTTATTAGCGAGATTCAGCTCATCTCTTACTAAAAGACATTGGAACAGAATCAAGCATGTGTTTTGTTACCTTCAAGGAACAATTGATCTGGATTTATTTTATCATAACAATACGAAACAGGATTTGAATGGCTATGCAGATGCAGGTTACCTGTCAGATCCACACAAAGGGAGATCTTAAACTGAGTATGTGTTCACCTATGGGGGGACTGCTATTTCTTGGTGTTCCTAAAAGCAAACACTCACCGCCGCATCATCAAACCATGCTGAGATTATCGCATTACATGAAGAAAGCCGAGAGTGTGTGTGGTTGAGATCCATGACTCGACATATCAAAACCACAAGTGGTCTCCTATCAAATGATGATCCCATAACACTTTTTGAAGATAATGTCGCATGTGTTAATCAAATGAAGTAAGGATATATCAAAAGCGACAAAACAAACCATATTCCTCCAAAGTTCTTTTCATTTACTCAAAAGTTGGAATAGAGTAATGTTATTAACATTCAGTAGGTTCGTTCTTGTGAGAACTCAGCAGATCTCTTCACAAAGGCTCTTCCTACTTCAGTATTCAGGAAACATGTTCATGATATCGGGATGCAAAAACTATGAAATTTGTGAAAAAATCACCAATGTCAATATGGGGGGAGCTATACGTGGTTGTACTCTTTTTTCCCTTACTATAGTTTTTATCCCACCGGATTTTTCCAAGTAAGGTTTTTAATGAGGCAGCATGGACACGTAATTATTGTAATGAGCATTCCAAGGGGAGTGTTATGAATAATGAAATGATCATTAGCAATAAGATAGATTTGTGATAATTAATTATTTCACTATTCATGTATCTTAGGGGAACACTATGTAATTATCCCTAAAAATCTCCTATAAATACCCACTAAGATGATGAAGAAAATTGCACCTCTCATTCTCACTTTCTTACTTCATATCATCTTTATCTTTTCTCTTCATCTTCATCTTATTCTCCATTCTCTTCTTCTTATTTTCTATATCAAGTTCCTTATCACTTCCTAAATTAATTAGTACAAAGTTAGTAATTTTCACAACAAGTATTAATTTTTATGCCTTTTGTATTAAAATATTTTCTTCCTATTATTTTTGTTTGCTTTTTTTGGCAACTTGAAAGCGTCACTAATTTGTTTTTTAAGGTAAGACCAACTTAGGGTGGGGGATATTATTAGGTCCCAACATTTAAAATACAAGATTAAATAAGTGTTTGAAGCCCCTTTGGACTTAGGCAATATAATTGCCTCCAAAAGATGATTGATGACTCAAAGATGGCTAAACTAAATTAAAATTTGCACATTTACAAAAGTTGAGATTATCCCTTATAAGATGCGTTTCCAAAACTTGCAATCTCCATCCCTCGTGTCAATTGCTTGCTTTGGTCGAACATCTTCTAAAAACATTTTCGAGGAAATGTTGTTCCAATCCGAATACTGCCCAAACTGGAGTTTTGCTCTTTTGACTTCTCTTAATCGGAGTAGATTCTCATCTGGAATGATTGGGAGAATTGCATGAAGGTTGTTGAGCATTTTCCAAAGGTGACATGCGAAAGAAATAAATCAGCAGCTTTTGTTCTAATGTAATCTAATTGCTGGAACCTGCAATCTGTCCATATTTAAAAGGCCCCTAACCTCATGATGTAAAGAGCTATATGCGAAAATTGGTCTGTCATATTAAACTGTAAGCACAACTTAGCTAATTTATCAACAGGAAGGTTAGCTTGTCTAAAAGTGTGATTAATAATCACTCTCTCGGTTTCCTTTTTCAGATTAAAAGCCATTTCAAAAAGTTTCCAGGGGGCTAGCAGGGGGTTTACAATAGCCTTTAATGCCATTCTACAGTCGGATTCCATAATGAAGGAGGAACACCCTAATTCCCTAGCTAACTGAACTCCCTCTCTTAAGGCCATCATTTCAGCTTCCAGACTAGACTGGGCAGTGGAAGTTTTAGCCTTAGCACATATCAGGTTACCTAATGTGCCCCTACATATTGCAGCCAAACCACATTTATTAGATTTCCAACCTGAATATGTGTTTAGTTTTAACCCTGTCTCGGGTTTAATCCAAATATGCTTGGTTATTTTCAGTTTCGGTGGAGGCCCTATGGGAGGTGTAAGTCCAATTCTATTCCATTCACGATCCATTGTTTCGCTAGAGAAAGCAGGCTTAACAATGAAAGACAAAAATATGTCATTTTTAATGCTACTGATCATTAATTGAAGCTGAGGCTTGACATTTTCAAATTGAAAATAGTTTTGGGACTTCCACAGTGCCCAACAAATATAGGAAGGGGTAATTCTAATCAAATGAGTATGCAGAGGGGTGAGACCAGAAATTGACCAATAGAATGAAAGCCTGTCCCAAATATTTGTAAACTCCTGAGTGGACAATCCCAGCCAAGAGTGCATTTCATTCTACAAATTATTAGCAAAGGAGCACCCATTAAAAAATGATTTAAGGAATCACAACTATTGGAGCACATAATGCATTTCGATGGCAGTTGTATCCTAAAAAAAAAGCAAGTATGTCATCAAAAGGTAGTATGGCATTCATTAATTTCTACATGAACAATGAAATTTTAATTGGAATTCTTGGAAGCAGATGTTAGTGAGGGACCTGAGGGTCCTTTTTTCCCTTACCAATTCATATGCGGATTTGAATGAGAAATCACCTTTCCAGTTGAGAGTCCAAACCATTCTGTCATCTCGGTGGTTCACTTGGGTTCTCTCTAAGAAGCCGAGAGTATCTCACGAGAGAAATTGCACCAGCGATGGGGAAAAATGTATTTTCCTGAAATAAACTCAGCTATAGTACAATGTAAATGAATGTCAGTGTTAGTAAAATCACATTTGTCAATAAGGGGGCCAGATCTGGTCCAGTTTAACTCCCAGAAAGTCACTAATTTGATTGACTTACTCTATTGTACATTTTAAACAATAGTTTAACCAATGGGTATTAATTTCATATTTATGTAAGAAATAAAAGTTGCGACAGGATCAAATATTGGTATAAAATTTAGTATACAAAAACATAAACTTATTGTAATCTTATATAGCAATATTTTCTTTCCGTGTAATTTTCTCACTTGAGACTTCAAAGTAAGCTAACAGAAAAGAAAGTCTCAGTAAAGGCGATCTTTTCATAAGTTTATGGACCGTCCATAGTAGTTTAACCTTAAATATTTTAATTTTTATAAAATTTAAATATTGCATTTTAAAAGTTAAAACAAATAATAATATGTATTTGAATGTGAAAAAAATAAATATTTTCAAAAATTCTGGATTCAGTATGTAATTTAACAAATATAATGTATAAGGTAAAAAATGAGTGGTCTGTACATAAACTTATAGACATGTCATCTGTTAGGAAACCACTCTTAACAAAAAAAAGAATATTCATCCCATAATTTGAATTTTAAAATAATTAATGATGCAAATATTTGGTTTCAGATGGCCTAAAATAAACTTGAGTGAAGTTAATACTAAAAATAAGCTTTAAATATAAATAAACTTTAAAAGATGGTTTTGATCCTTCATCGTTGAAGTGTCCCTAGTAAACATCATACAATCGGTTGGACAGTCCAATCTAGCCCGATATATAGCCCACATGGCACGAATCTGATTGAAACCCAACCACCGTTAAAGCCCGAATAGCCTGTTCAGACATGAATTACGGGAATCCAGTTCGTAATGGATTTTAATAAAAAAATAGGGTTCGTGGCAATTGGACTCAAGAACCACAAATTTAATACAACTTATTGTTCTTTTATTTGACTTTTATTTGTTAATTTTGTTTGACTTTTTTTAATTATATAACATTAGCTTTTTATTAACTACTTCCTCTGTTCCAACAAGATTTACATCCTTTTTGTTCAACTTCTCAGGTCTTATTTGATTGTAAATTTCAATTAGTATATATACACCAATATCATCATGTGAAATATTGTTAGATTCCTTGCATCATGTATTTTTTAAATATGAAATTTTAATATACCATTAGTGTACGCAGTAAATTTATTGGTGGTCAAATATGGTTTGAGAAATTTGATAAAAAAGAGTGCAAAAACAAATGAGACAGGGTGTATATTTTATAAAAGTGACTTCCAAAAAAATGAATACAATACATCGTCCATTTATATATGTTATTCATTAAGTACGATAATATTTTTTCATAAAAATGTAATGAATTTTAAGTTGAAATTGTTATAAAAAGTGTTTAACATTAAATTAATAAAATTTGATGAACTGAAGAATGTAATGAATACTTCAATGTAATGTATTGATGAATGAATAAATAACTTAAAATTTATAATTGTTTAATTTCTTCTTAAACTTTCCGACTTAGGTTCTATTCGGTTGGATTTAGTTTCATAACATTTCAGCAACAATAAATTAAATTCAACATTAATAGATAAAACTCGACACTAATAAATTAAAATCAGCACAAAAAATTAAATTCAATACAAATAAACTAGCCAATATTACTTATATAACAAAACCATGTGTGCCGCAACTCTTCTCTCTCCCACCCCCTATTTCTCTCACAGAAAAGCCTTTTTTCCAACTTCTTTTCTCCATCTTTCCATCATGGGAAGATGAGAAAACATTAACTTTTTCAATTAATTTTGATTTTTCAATAATTGTGGATTTTTCTCAATACATAATTAGTATTGTTTTTCAAACTGATAGATTAGTTTTTTTTATTAATGATGATAACTCGATTTAGTTGTTAATGCTGATGATCACTCAAATTAATACGTGGAGTCTCATAATTCACATTTGACCAGGTGGGTGTAAATTGCATTAGTCTTTCTATTTACACCACCTATCTACCTATTAAAGTTTTCATATTTTTATAATTGAATCGGTGGTCCCCACTGTCGTTACTGAACTTGTAGGTGGTCGGTGAGAGTGCGATTGTTGTAGTTCCAACTTTGGTGGTGGCAGTTAGGGATGATAATGGGCGGGATGGGTGATACGAGTATCAAAAACTTTTTTTTCCGTCCATAATTTTTAGGAGTTTAACACTATACTTTTTTCCACATGTATTTTTAGTGAGGTAGTGTGTTCAGCAATGTGACGGTGCTTATGCTCAGCCCAACCATTCTGCTCAGGAGTATATGAGCAAGAAATTTGATGGTGAATTCCCTTTGTCTGAAAGTGAGAGCGTAAACAACCATTTACGAACTTAGTCCCCCCGTCACTCTGAAACACCTTAATGGTGGAAGAAAACTAGTTCTCCACAAAAGCCTTAAACTAACGATAAACATCCCAAAAATTATATTTTCGGCGCAGTGGGTAAAATCATGAGAGTCGAGAATGATCATCGATAAAAATAGCATAGTATGAGAAACCATCAGCAGATAAAATAGGAGAAATCCCCCATAAGTCACAATGAACTAGATCAAGTACCCTAGCAGCCCGTTTATCGTTTGTATAAAAAGATAAATGCTTCCCTTTAGCCATTTCACAAACATCATAAAGGGTAGGTTTTGGCAAAACCGATGAGACAAATAAAGATCTAGAAGCAGCAAACCAGAAATAACAAAATGTGGAACATGATCAAGTCTAGCATGCCAGATTTCAAATGACGCACGCGACTTATTTGATTCCACAATAGACAACAAAGCAGATGCACCATAGTAAAAAATATAAAGTCCATTTTCACTATGACCGTGACCCAAAGTTTCACAAGTGATTTTATGCCAAATAATAAATGAGCGATCATCAAAGTAGACAACATCATTTAATAATAAAGAGACAAGGATCTAGAAATCCAAGAATCACCAACATGAGCAATAGGGAGTTGACAACCATTACCAACATATACATAGCCAGAACCATCATAAAGTGTCACATGATCAACAGCAGTGGGGGACGATGCCATGTGTTTTGTGGCGCCAGAGTCTACAATCCATTTGGTGCCATTGTGCCATCGATGATGAGAAAAGCCAGTATAACTTGAAATAGCACACATTTGAGAGCCAAAGAGAGCCATACTAGAGATGGCAACTAATAAATCAACAAGCAAAAAAAAATTAGCCAAAAGAAATGCCAGGCGCGTACCCGGACGCAAGGGAGAAGGTGACGTGCGTGTGACACACGTACGCATGTGGAGACGCGCTAAGAGCTGATGTGCGCGTGGTCTGACGCGCCATGAGCTGTACACGCGTGGTTTCACAAGCCACTGTAACTGAAATTGGGCCGCTGCATTTGAGTCACAGATCGGTGAAGAACATCCTCGGTGTTTGAGTCGCCGTTGAAGATCGCCGAAGGGAGATAACTGAATTGAAAATGATGTTGTAGATCTGCGCTTGAAAGATCGCCCAACGGAGACGCCGGATTGCTTGGAGATGCGCCACTGCCGATGATGAGCAATACACCAGAGAGAACGAAATCATAGAGAAAATGCCGCCAGAGAGAAATCGTCGTTGCTCATAGATGAATCAAACACTGATAAGAGAACACCGGAGATAGAATGATGTCGGAGAGAACTTTGTAATCGACGCCAGAGAGAAATCTAACGCCAAATATGAATTAAAGCCACCTCTGTAGGGGTGACAATTTTTTGTAGGAATAAGGAAGGAAAAAGCTGGTGGAGACGCTAGAAGTTGGCAGTAATTTCGCCAGAATTTGACCGTACGTTCGCCGAAACCAAGAGAGAGGGGGAGGCGGCAAAAAAATAATAAAATTTTAGGGTTTAGGTTTCAAGATTAGAACTTGCTCTGATACCATGAAAGAGTGATTTCCTGTAAAGAATAATGTATTACTGATAAGAATAAATAGAATACAAAAGGAAGGCTAGTGCTAGTACAACTCTAGTTTAGTCAACAACTCTATATAGAATCAAATCAAATCAATCAAATACTTGACTTGTCCTAACACTCTCCATAAAAAATATATTTTTTCATTATTTTGTTGCAGTACATTATTTTTTGGAAAAGAAAAGAAAAAACAAAATCAGAGGACGCAAACACGTTCTCATCCTAATTTTTTTTTATTTCGCAACAGTCCATTAGGTTTTGGAAAATGAAAAAAAAATAGTTTTAAAAGGATGCATTAGAATAAATGTCGTGCAAATTAGGATGCATTAAAAAGGATGCCTAAGCTTCTGTTTGATACAGTTTGTACGCTGAAAGATATGCATTATTTTGGCAACGTTTGAGGTGATTATCTGCTCTAATTCATGATTCTACACGTTTGAAATCGAATCTTGTATTTGATCCATTCGTGTTATCCGCTGTACATTTGCAACATTAGGGAATAATTCCAGCACAAAATTATCTTCTTAATGTTTATACATATCCTCTTTCTTATGAACCGTATGTGATATTGTGTGTATTCTTTGTGATTTATTTGTAAGTATGCAGCAAACATACTTTCCAATAAAGGTCTGTTCCAACATAGAAAGCGAGGGAAATAGCCAGAAAGAGTGAGGGAAATGAGTTGAGAAGAGTCATATGTTAGTGAACACTTGTTGTAGGGAGCATAACACAAATGCGGAATTCCCAAGTATAAGGTTGAATCTCTAAATTACAATTCTCCAACAATAATCATCACACCAGCAGGGTAATCACAATAACATGAGCAAAACAACAACCTAAACAATCAAGACAAGACACACAGATTTTTACGTGGAAAACCCCTTCGGTGTGAAGAGTAAAAACCACGGGACGATTAGGAGTCCACCCCAATTGCTTTCATTATGATAAAATGATGGTTACACAAACCCTATCCAAGTCTCAAATGGCTGCACAACATATTCAACCATAGACAATCATACCTAGCATCACAAACAAGAGATGAAAGTGAGAATATCACCAATTCTGCAGAGCATATTCAAAATGCCATATCTCCCAAACCAGAGCACCAATAAACAAACCAACCGGTGAGAATGAATCCCATTACGTCCCGAAGCTGCAACCAAAATTTTAGCTCAATCGGACAACGAATGACCTCTGAACCAATCTAATTTGTAATTGCTGGACACCAGAAAATGGGAAATGGAGAACCCTAGTTTTTTCTCTTTTTCTCTCTTGTTTTTCTCTTGTTTTTCTTTCTGATTTTTTCACCACCCATAAGTTCTCTTTTTGTAACATAAAATGGGCTGAAAACACACACAAATATTGGGCTTTTCCACATAGGAAGGGACCCAAAAATCCAACATCATCGCTGTCGTCGTTGTCGCCGGAGATGGAGAGATGAAGTTCGCCCGTAGAAAATGAGAGAGAGGGAGAGGGAGTGATTGGGATTTTGGATGGCCACAACACAAGTCCCCAATTCAATTAAATCCGAATTTCCTCCATTTTTTCCAATTTTATTTTAAAAGTTTAAAATCTGTTCATAAAAAACTAGTGAGGATATTTCATACTATCATTTATAAGGTGATTATTGTGATATTAGAAATTTTCATTCACTATTTCATTCAGTTTGTGTGTGAATTTATATGACATTTTTTCTTCGTCGTATATAGTATAATATTCTGTTCACGTGAGTTTGTGTGTCACTTTCTCTTCTTTTCATATTAAGTGTAATATTCGGGTTTACGTGTGAGTCTGTACATCGCTTTCTATTCTTGCTATACACTATAATATTTATTTCATGTGTGAATCTGTATTTCACTTTCTCAACATCACATGAGTGGATGAAATTGAACGAATCTTGCCAAAAATAAAAAGTACGACAATATAAAATGAGCAACTCAAAAAGAAAAGTGTGTCAATTATAAAAGAATGAATGAAGTACAAGTTTTATTTAAATAAAACACTATAACAATAACTCCTACATTATAGACACAACTAATACATGACTACTCTTACATTCTAACCACAACTAAGTTTACTAATACATGACTGGATTTGATACTTTGGCTGAGTAACAATTTAACTTTCACTATGTAACTATATCTGACTTGATATGATATTGGTAAAACAGTAAACTCAATTTTATTATCAAATAGCTTTTATTAATTTTAAAAAAAACAATAAAACTACATCAGGTGACGGTTAGTGTCACACTTGGATTTGGCCGGAGGATGCTGGACGATGATAATGTGTGATAAGGCTGTGTTTGGGAGGCAACTTTCTCAAAACCAAAAAAGCCAACCCACAAGGCAATACCTCCACCAAGAAGTAGTACAAGAAACTCAACACATGGTCCCCAAAAACATCCGCCAAACAAAACGCATCCAACCACAACATAACAGACCTAAAGAGGAAATAAGAGAGCAAATCGTTGTCAAGATTCTGACTTCCCAGAGCTTCTTCCATCGCCCCCTCAACTCAACCGGAAGCGAATGCAGCATCAGAAACAGCCTCCCACCATGCAAAACAAACCCTAAGGAGGCAACCAGAGAAACCAGCGCCAGAAAAATCTCCGGCGAGGATTCCAGTCAGTGCAGCCACCGCAGGAGCATCGGAACGTTGTATGCTGCCGCATTGATCATGTAGAATATAGGTTTTAGGCCATCGTTGGAGTGCTTATTCGCGTCGTTGTATACCCCGGCCCAGAAGAGAGCTAGGGTTGCGTAAGCTGTGAAGAAGAGAAGACTCGTTTCATCCAGGAGAAGATGGCGGAGGATCGCCAGCTTTAGCACCTGAACGACATGGTGGAATGCGAATGTCCCGGACCGGGTTCTGGTCATGAGGAGATTAAGGAGATGGAAAACTGAAAGAATGATTTCCCATGAAGAATAATTTAATACTGACCAGAATAAATAGTGTACAAAAGGAAGTATAATACTAGTATAACTCTAGTCTAGTCAAAAACTCTATCTAGAATCAAATAAAATCAATCAGATACTTGACTTATTCTAACACTCCCTTCAATTAAAGCATCGGATACTCAGCGACACACAACTTGGATCGGAAGAACTCAAACATCGGACGAGAGATTTCTATGGTGAAGATGTCTGGATCGGAAGAGCAGTGGGAACATGAGCAACACACAGCTTTCCAGAAGCAACCAACTCTCGAACAAAATGATAGTCGATGTCAATGTGCTTCGCCCGCTTGTGCGCCATTGGATTCTGAGCCAAAAAGATAGCGCTATTGTTGTCACATAACAGTACAGGGAAACCAGAATGTGGGACTCGAAGATCACGAAGCAATTGAGTGAGCCAAACAACCTCTGAAGTAGTGTTCGCAAGAGCAAGATACTCAAACTTTGTACTAGATCGAGAAACAATGGAATGTTTCTTAGCACTTCAGGAAACAAGGTTCCCGCCAAGAAAAATAGCATATCCATAAGTACTAATGAGTCTCCAGACAGTGGGCCCAGTCAGCATCCGAATACTCCAACACTTCAGGAGAACTGGTAGGAGACCAAAATGAAGTGTACCACTAACGAACCGTAGAATCCGTGTAACGGAAACAAAATGATCATCTCTGGGGACCTGAAGATACTGGTTGTCCGTGTTGACCGAGAAAACCAAGTCTGGACTAGTGATGGTGAGATACTGGCGAACGATACAAAGTCGTAATCCTGAACGGAGGACTGGTCGAACTGTGCAACTGAGATCCAGGCACAAATGGTGTATAGACTAGTGCAGCATCATACATACCGGCCCGAGTCAAAATGTCCCAAGAATACTTTGCTTGGCCAAGATGTAAACCCGACAAAGTAGATGAAACTTCCAGGCCAAGAAAGTAATGAAGGGCACCGAGATCCTTGATCGCAAACTCTCGATATGTCCGATCAATGAACTGTCAAAGAATAGTTGAGTCATTTCTTGTAAGAATGATATCGTCCACATACACAATGAGATATAGTAACGATGACCCTCTCGAAAGAATAAATAGAGAAGTGTCGGCTGAGATGCACTGAAAACTAAGTTGAAACAAATAAGTACTGAAACGTTGGAACCATGCCCGAGAGGCCTGCTAAAGACCATAAATAGCCTTTCGCAAGCGACAAACATAATCTGTATGAACTGGGTCCTGATATCCAATGGGTTGCTTCATATAGGCCGGAACATCGAGAACACCATTAAGAAAAACGTTCTTGACATCCAGATGATGAAGCGGGCATGAACGCATTATAGCAATGGCGAGAACTGTCTGAACAGTAGAGGTTTGACCACGAGATTGAAAGTGTGGTCAAAGTCAAACCTCAAAATCTGTGAGAAACCCTGCGCCACAAATCTGGCTTTGTGACGATCAATAGTGTCATTCGGTCGATACTTAAGTCTGTAGACCCATTTGGAGCCAATAATGTTAGCATCCGAAGGTGGAGGCATCAATTCCCAAGTGTGCTGTCTATAAGGAGCCATCATCTCGTCATCCATGGCGAAAACCCAAGTCGGATCCTGACGAGCCGTGCGATAATTTGTGGGCTCAGACTGAGTAAGGAGAGAAGTAGTAACACCATGACCGAAAATGTCTGAATAATCCCTGAACTGAATAGCACTAGTAGTCAACCTAGTAGCCATCCGATCAATGCGAGGCTGAGGTGGACAAAGCGGAGGAGAAGTCGCGGCCGACGAAGTCGCTGGCAAAGGGGCTGGTGAAGGGGCCGGTGAAGGGGCCAGTGAAGGGGGCCGGTGAACCGAGTGAGCTGATTAATGAACCAGGTGAGCTTGTCGATGGTGATATAGGCGGAGCAGGATGCATCAGAGTAGCCACTGGATGGTCTGAATCAGCTAGGCAGACATAATAGGGTGCCGTACTCGATGAACCAGGAGAGATGGAAACCAAAGTGGCAAGGCGAGTAGGAGGAGATGCCACAGTGGTAGAAGTAGGGATATCAGCTGATGTATCTGCGGGATCCAAAAAAGTAGAGACACCTAGAGAGGATGGAGGTACTAAAGTAGAACCAGTGACATAAGGGAAGAAAGTGTCGTCAAAAAGAGCATGTCTGGTGACATATATCTTTCCAGTCGTAGGATCCAAACATCGATATCCCTTATACTGGGAGTCGTACCTAAGAAAGATACAAAGCAAAATGCGAGGGGTGAGTTTGTGAGCTGCATATGGACGAAGAAAAGGGTACACACGACAACCAAATCCAGGAAGTTCGTGTATATAGGAACTCAGCCATTAATAACTTCATATGATGATCGTCTACCAAGAGCAGGAGTGGGCAACTGATTTATTGTATAAGCACCTACAGTAAATGCGTGAGGCCAGTGAGAGAGAGGAACAAGGTCCATCTCAGCAATGTAGCGGTGCTTGCGCTCAGCCCGACCGTTCTGCTCAGGAGTATATTGGCAAGAAATCTGATGATGAATGTCCTTTGTCTGAAAGTGATAGCGTAAGCGACTATTTACGAACTTAGTCCCTCCATCACTCTTAAACACCTTAATTGTGGGCGAGAACTGGTTCTCTACAAAAGCCTCAAACTGGAGATAAACATCCCAGAAATCAAAATTGTGGCGCATTGGATAAAACCACCAGAGTCGGGAATATTCATTAATGAAAATGGCATAGTAGGCGAAACCATCAACAGATAAAATAGGAGAAGACCCTCATAAATCACAATGAACTAGATCAAGTACCATAGCAGCACGTTTATAATTTGTATGAAAAGATAAACGTTTCCCCTTAGCATTTTCACAGGCTTCACAAAGGGTGGGTTTAGGCAATACCGATGAGACAACTAAGGATCCAGAAGTACACAAACCAGAAATGACAGAATGCGGAACATGACCAAGTCTTTTATGCCAGATTTCAAACAACGCACGCGACTTATTAGACTCCATAGTAGACAGTAAAGTAGATGCACCATAGTCTAAGACATAAAGACTATCCTTAATATGACCATGACCCAAGATTTCCTTAG
>JAULKM010033583.1:0-13542 GCA_032355605.1 Rubia tinctorum
CTTCTCTCTAGTTTTTCTTCTAATTTCATCTTTTTATTTCTCTTTTGCCTAAAGGCATTGAATGTAATTAAATATTTGGGTTCTATGCCTAGGGAATGGTTGATTAAACTTGGGGTAGTATTTTTTTATTCATGAGTTGATTTATGGCTTTTTTAGATTTAGATTCTCCTATAGTTATTACTATGAATATTTGTGCTTGATTTGTGTTTTCCCTTTTTTGGATATTTATGCTATGTCATTATTATGATACATCCATACATGTATGTTAGTTTAATATCTTTCTAAACTCCATTGCTATCTTGGGAGTGTTATAATTATGGAGTAGGTTCAAGAACACCAGTGAGATGAGTGCATTCATTTTACCTCAATGAAATATCTCTGCATGTGTTAAACCATAGCTCTAATTGGATAGTTGTGTTGAAGAATCACATGTTGGGAGGTCAATTCGGAAAATCCCTTTGAGGGTAAACCCTTGGCTTACCCCAATAGATGAGCATGATTGTTTGTAGCAACTAGGGTTGTGCCGACTTGGAGAAATGAGAAGGTCGTGCCAACTTTAGAGTCATCACAAGGTATAAATTCCTTTGCCTCTCTAGGCCTAGGGATTGAGATCTATAGTGGAGTTTCCAGGATGTAATTCCTTTACATTCATATCTAAGGGTTGTGACATACGCAAGGCATTTCCCTTTTAAGCGAGTTTTGTTCCTCTAAGCGAGGGCGCGTTAGCATTAAGAGTAAGATGGCGGGGATGGCATGTGGAGTCACTGGATTAGAGTACTTACCTAATTACGAAGATGGTGAGATATGCATGTATTGGTGATAGTAACTTGTGTGACAAAAAAGGGAAATATCTGGCTATCTCTACACTATATGACGTAGGCATAAGATAGGCTTATATTCTTATATGTGAATGAATCAAGGATAAGAGCCATTTATCGTTCATGTTACGCAAATACCCCCAAGTACTGGTTTAAATGGTTTATTTTGTTGATTGCATTCTTGTAGTAGTTAGTTGAAAATACCCCTCCCAATGGTTGTTTTACCAACACTCTTTATTCCTAACACGTGATCGGATTGACGACCCGATTACGATTGTGCGTAGCTACTTATTAGATTTCTAACATCTCTGTTGACGACCCCGGTACTAGCTGCTACCTACCATTCTTGGTAGTATAGTAGTAGGAATGGGAGCAACATATAAATTCTATCTTTGACATCGTCCCCCCTCTTGACTTACTAGACCTCCCGTGAAAAGGTTGTTTATTAGCAACGCTTGGGAGGGGCGAGTCAATTTTTGGCGCCATTGTCGGGGATGTTAGTTTAACAGTCTAGTGATTAGCTTCCATAGTGTTTTGGTAGAGTAATTAGTGTTGTTTTTGTTGGTTTCTAGTTCTTGAGCTTCTTTAAATAGTATCATGTTACTTCTGACCCTTCTGCTATTTTTGTTCTTAGTTGGGTAATGTTTGCCTCCAGTTTATGGTACATACCCATGCCACTAATTTGAGATTTTACATTATCTGACGGAATACACAGGTGGTAGGAGAAGAAGGAAAATGATGACTAGCCAAGAGGTTCCATTGGAGCAAGTTTTTTGTAGCCGAAGAATAAAAAAGAGAAATAGTGGAGGATAACTCCACTTTGAGGAAGTTGATGGTTAAAAATTTGGAGAATCAACCCCTTTGCATCATCTTTCCACCATTGCCTCGCAATGTGACGTGTGAACTCAAAATCATAACGATCCATTACTTGCCGACTTTCCATGGGTTTGTTGGAAAAGATCCAAATAAGCATCTTACAGAATTCCACCTAGTTTGTACCAATATGAAGTCAAAGGGAGTCTCGAAGGAAGGCTAGAATCTGAGAGCGTCTCCCTTCTCACTTAGGGATTCGGCCAAAGATTGGTTGCATTATCTACCTCCTAGTTGCATTACCTCTTGGAAGGATAGGAAGCACAAATTTCCTAAGAAATACTTCCCATCTTCAAAGTTTGAGGAGTTGAAGAAGAAGCTTTCCAACATCTCTCTGTTTGCTAATGAGTCCCTCTGCAAGAATTAAGTAAGGTTCAAGAGGTTGTTGGCTTGTTGTCTGTATCATCAATTCAAGTAGGGAGACTTGATCTACTATTTCTTCGAGGGGTCGTGCTATGATGACATATGTATGGTGAATGCCTCTTGCAATGGTTCAACCGCCAAAAAGAGCCCAAGGGATGCAATGGCATTCTTCAAAGAAATGGAAAATGGCACAAGGAAATTTGGTACAAGATATAGGGTGAAACCCATGAATGAACCATCTCAATCCCCTAAGTTAGAGAAACAAGTCCAAGCTCTTGCCTCCATGATGAAATAGTTCATAAAAGGGGAGTTCAACAAGCACGTTGTTTTCAATCTTGATCATCACACGGATGTTTTCCTGCAAGTGGTGGAAGATATGGAAGAGGTTAAGGCATTAGAGTTTAACAATGGTGGAAATAAGCCACAGTTTTCTGGGGGACAATAATAAGGATACCAAGGGAACCAAAGAGGATAAAAGCAAGATCTCTAAGAAAACACCTTTAACTCGAGGTACCGCAATCACTCCAACTTTCATTGGTAGGTACAACTAAGGAGGACAAACTCCACCTCAACCCTATCCAAGGGGAGACAGGCCTTCAAACAAAAACGCCTCAGTCTACAACTCGGATTGAGAGGAAATCCTTGATGCAGTCTCCCAATTGGTTAAAAAGAAAGATGTCTTTGCAGAGCGCACAAGGTGAGAGATTGAAGATCTAGGGACTAGGGAATTCTCAAGCATAAAAAATCTTAAGATTCAATTCGAGCAACTTGCCACCTTGGTAAACCGACTTGAAGCCAAGGAGTCCAGCAAGCTTCCTTCCCAACCGGAGGTCAATCCGAGGAATGTAACCACTTTGAAACTAAGAAGCGGGAAGGAGGTGCGCGAACCCGAGAAGGATATCCTACAAGAGGATGAATTGGTCGTGGAAAGTAACAAAACCAACTTGAAAGAGCAAGAATTAGTTTAGGAGGAGGAGCCAGTCAAGGAGATTCCAACACCCGAGGCGTGGGTGAACCTTCTACCACCTTTCCTAGTGCACTTAGGGGAAGGCTAAAGGCGACAACCAATGACGAGCATATCCGGAAAATCTTTGAGACGGTTGAGGTTAGCATTCCACTCTTGGATTTGATTGAACTTGTGCCTTCATATGCTAAATTCTTGAAAGTTGCATGCACTAGAAAGAGGAACAAACCACTTACAAAGATAGGAAAATTTAAAGTAGGGGAGCTGCCACTCTTAATCATAGAAAATTGCCTACAAAATGTGATAACCCCCACTTGTTTTCAATTCCTATTTCTTTAGGTGGTAAATTGGTGAAAATATTATGACTGATCTAGGAGCATTTATTAATGTTATTCCTTCGTGCAATTATAAGAACCTAGAAATAGGTGAACTTAAAGACACTAGGGTAATCGTCCAAATCGCAGATAATTATCAAACTAGTCCTCGAGGACTAATGAACAATGTGATGGTTCGAGTGGGAAAATTAGTGTTTCCGGTAGACTTCTATGTCCTTGATACTGCGCACGATGGTGGTGCACCCTTGACTTTATTGGAGAGACCTTTTCTTAAAACATCAAGAACTAAGATTGATGTTCATTTGGGAACACTAACCTTAGAGGATGACATGGATAGGGTTGGTTTTAATATTTACAAGTCTAAGCATAATTCACCTCATCCCTCTCTTGTGTGTAAATGCATAACATAATGTGAAGAATTTGTTCAATGTGAGGAATCTAACATTATTGAAAATGTTAAAAGCTTAAATGAGATTCTTGAACATGATGAGGTGTTACCCAAAATAAAAACCTTGCATGCTTTATCTTATAAGAATGAACCTTGTAATGGTACACTCATTGCATGTCTCTCTTAGTGTGATTAAAGATGCTTTGCCTCCGATATCTCACGCTAACGTGCAGCGGAAAAGGAAGCGGGGGAAGGAATTAATCACTCCTAAACCCCTTCCAATTCCAAAAATCAACAAGAATGTATCTATTATTGAGAAAGATGGGCATGTTTGGTATGTCTGGCCAAAAAGTAAGGGTAAGCTTAAGGTAATTTGGAGACCCGTCCTCAAGGACGTGGTTGTAGGTAGTGTCAAAGATGGCGATTTCGGTAACCCATCAAACCGTTATTATTAGTTTTCCAAAATGCATGAAATAATAAGTCGTGAGGAAAAAAATAAAAATACGGTGCTTTACGTTATAGGTTTTTAAAAATATTTTCTTTTAAAAAATTTAGAGTGTGCTAATATTTTGTGGTGATTTTTTTTTGAAAAAATTCAGTCATCTAATTTCTTGGAACAATACTGCTCTTGATTTTTGGTGTTTTTGGATGCAGGTATGAAAAAAAAATTGAGAGGAACAGAATCAGTGGTCCTCGTGCCAGGGCTCAACAAGGCCAATGCCAAGCAATACGGGGCCATGCCAAGTCCCATAAGCACGAGGCTGAGTTGTCCGCCACGAGGGTGCCACATGTGCGCCACACAAGCACCATCATGAGACAAGCTAGCGTTGGCACGAGGCTGGGCCAAGCCAGCACGAACCACCCCCGCCCTACGTGGCACTACAACGGGTTGGCACGGATGACCCCCCATGGATCTGTGTTGCCTCCCTCCTAACCCAATGAAAACCTAACCTAACCCCTATATAACCCCCCCCCCCCCTCCAGGCTCTCCACACCAACCCAATTCTTCTCTCTTCCTCTCAAACTAACATAAACACCTTCTCACACTCTTTTAGCCATATCTCCCTCAATTTTTATCCGATTTACCCCCATTTGGTATTAAAATCTTTGAATTTCCGAGCCCTATCAAACCCACTAAAATTTAGCATCAGAAACATCACTAATTTTTCCCAGAATATTCGAAGAATAGCTCGGTCTTAAATTGAGTTTACTCCCCCAAAAAATCAATTTTTGGTCCATTCCGGGTGTGGGAGTTTCTTTGAGCTGGCATAGAAGGGATTCAGAACATCCCTTGAGCTAATATTTCACCACATTCAAGAATTGAGGTACTTGGACGAGCTCTCTTACTCTTTTAAAGTAGTAGGAGTTGTGAAATTATTGTGGTTTGGTGGTTTGCATGCTTTAATGTTTTAATTGTTATTGTGGTTGGTAAAATTGTTTTGGAAGATATCGTTCTATGTTGGGGGTGTTTTGGTGAAAATTTTTCTAGATTATGTCTATGTTTGTTGCTATAATTGTGTGCATCCATCATGTCTCGTAGACAGAGATAGGAATCTAGTGTGCCATATATGGGGTTAACTTCCCTATCCTTAGACTAGAAGGAAGGTTGGGGCTACCTAGTAGGGCGCCCTATTCAGGAGAAAAAGTTCGTGGACAAAGAGACACTTAAGGGTCTTAAACTCTACAAATCTGGCAGGGTCCTACTAGGTAGGATTGGTGTGAAGGAGTTTACCACTACGCCAGCCCCTACATACACTATGTACACCCTAGAGTTTCTATCTATTGTTGCCAAGGAGAACCACATATAGATGGGGAGATCGGTGAGATTCCATTTGGGAGATGTCCCCCGTGGCCTGACTTATTCTCAGTTAGCGGACATCTTCAAATGGAAGCTGAAGAAAGATGTGAAGGGGCACAATGATTCAGCTGTGGGATATGATTTTTATGCTTTCTAGGCAACCATCACCCGTCAACTGAGGGGGAAGGAAAGAATGAACGGTGACATAGTGCATCCGACATTAAGTTACGTAGCCAGGTTGTTGACTGTAGTAGTCAGCTGTCATGGGGAGGCCACCACCGCCACTGAGAAGAATTGTAGTATACTTTGGTCAATCTTCACAGGGGCCTGATCCGACCTCTTAGATGATTTTGTCAATAATTGCATTGACCGCTCCATAGAACTGTCTCGCACTGGAAAGATAGCAATCGATGGTATGGTTTTGCTTCTGGTTCAGTACTACGACTTTCTGATGAGTGAAGCGATAATGGCGAACCCACAATCGCTCTTTACACTAACTCTACCAGTCATGGATGAGGTGAAGCTTATATTGGAGGAGAATCGCACTAACTCCTGGTTGTACAAGGGCAAGAAGTTCATGAGGTTGCCCCAGCGTGCGAGGACTACTCTGGATAAAATTTCAAACAAAAAAACCTTTTCATTGATCTCGATGCAGATTCAGAGATGGTTTTGGGAAAGCACCACCTAGGAAACACAGATGAAATAGAGGAGGAGGATGAGAAAGATCAGGAGCAGGTCCTAGTGCACCTCGCACAGTTCGTTCCCATTGAGCATCAGCCAGTCCAGCCACAGCTAGCAAACCCTCAAGTCATGCCACCGCCGCCCTTGGAGCATCCCGTAGTGCCACCACACTCTTTTGATTAGGTATTTGGAGGACCACCCCCTCAACAGGGGTTATTTATTGTTCATGATGAGCCTTACAATTCTGCATGGAATGGCGCTAGCAGCTCTCACGGGCACAACATTTCCTCCCACTTTAAGGAATTTGCACAATCGAACAGCCGTGGGCTCTGCCTGGCCCAAGCCCTGAGCCCCACATGCACAGCGTTTCGAGCAATTCTCAGCAGGAGGGCCACCCTTGGCATGACCTCCATTTTATCCCCTTCTAGGAGTATGAGTCCACGGGCTTTGAGTCATTTTTTCATAGCCTATGTGGACTCATCGGTTGCACGGGCCGGATTGGGCCCAATCTTTAGGCAACTTCATCTTCGCGTTCAAGCACAACATCCACAGGCTTGGTGCGCAGTTAGATCATCATCAATGGGACACAACAGAGAGATTTTATTGGGTTGATGATCAGCTGCACTACCTGTAGTAGAACATGGGAAACTTGCAGGATGGCATAAGGGAGATCAATGATTGGCTGAGGATATCAAGCATCGAAAAAAGCTACTACATCTAGATACGAGAGGGCAGGGGCATAAGGTCAGGCATCGTAGGTGCATTGAGCATCTCTCGGTGTTTCCTAATTTTCCCTTGGTTATATGCATTCAGGAAAATGCAAAAACTAAGTGTGGGGGGAGAAGTTGGAACACCTCTATGGTAGCATCTCTTATGCTTATGACTTAGCCTTTTGAGCACTGTTGGGATTATTGTTGGATGACTGTTCTTTTTCTTATTTTTTGGTATTTCTCCCATTTGGATGTTGAACTTTTTAGTTTTTTTTGTTGTTTTTAGGTGTTGGGGCACCTTTGGTAGTTGTATTTGGGAATGCGTTTTAAACTTTGATGTTGTAATTTTTTCCTTTTCATGGTCTTTTGTTATTATTAAGCCCAACTTTGGGGCATTTTATGCTACACAAAAATTGAAAATTTTGGAAAAAATGAAAAAGTATATACCTGGTTAAGTTGGAAACCAGAAAGGACAACATAGGTAAAAATGGGAATGAAAGCCCGGATGGGTCGAAAGGCCTAGGTAAAATGAGAGGCTAAGGCCCAGATAAGTTGAAAAACTTAGGCAAAAATGAGAGGGCGTGTGAAAAAGGTGAGATGGTGAGCTCAACATGTGTGAATGCTGGGAGAAATTGAGAGAAACTAAGTTGAGGATCCTTTGGCATTATCCTTTGTTGTAGCTAAGTTAAGAATCTTCAGTTATCCTTAGTTACAACTACGTCGAGGGTCTTTTAGATTATCCTTGGTGGTTTTTTCGGCAACAACTCTTAGAATCTTGAGTTATCCTTAGTTACAATTAAGTCGAGGGTCTTTTAGATTATCCTTGGTGGTATTTTGGCGGACTATTCGATGGATTAAGCTAGTTCAACATTTATCATTCTTAAGCTTACCTTTTTCTTCACAATATTTTGGGTACTTGGGTTACTTTTGCATCTTTGTGGAGTGTGAGAGATGTGACATTCTTACTTCTTTGAGGGGTAGCTTGGGAATAAGCTGAATGCATTGGTTAACTTCTCTTTGCATGCTGCATTTTGTTTAGATCTTTTCTCATTTTCGTTTACTCGAGGACAAGTAAAGGTTTAAGTTTGGGGGGATTGATGTGCACCACATAGAAGACATTAGCCAATGCATTTGAAACATTTATTATCATTTTTTTTGGTTGATTGGTAGTTTTAGTTAGGTTTGCACAACAAAGGGTTTAGACGACCATTATTTGTTTTCTTGTCTAAATCCCGAGTTTTGTAGACTTAATTAGAACTAATGGACACATTGTAATCACGGACACCTAGATCTTCCCTTTTTATCTCATTAGTAGGTTGATCATGAGTATTTCTTTTTTATTATCTTTTGTAGAAGGTTATCGGCAAAGGTGGTAGTAGATTCCTAAGGTCATCATCAGCAAGGATGGTAGTATATTGAATCCCACAGACTCTAATGCGTGGTAGTATTTGGAATTGAGACTAAGAAAGGCGGATTCGGAAGGCTAAGTCCAAAATGGAGGAACTATTGTCCAGGAGTTGCAAAAATTTAGAGGAAAGATCCGAGAATAATCAACCCTTGGCTTACCCCCCAATAGATGAGCATAATTGTTTGTAGAAACTAGGGTTGTGCTAACTTGGAGAAATCATAAGGTCGTGCCAACTTTAGATTCATCACAAGGTACCAATTATTTTGCCTCCCTAGGCCTAGGGTTTGAGATCCATAGTGGAGTGTCCGGGATGTAATGCCCTTACTTTCATATCTGACGGTTGTGACTTACGTGAGGCATTATCCTTTAAGGAGTGATTTTTACCTCTAAGAGGGGGTGTTGTAGCATTGAGATTAAGATAATGGGGATGGTCTGCGAAGTCACTAGATTAGAGCGCATCGCTAATTACGGAGACAGTGAGATATGCATATATTGGTGGTAATACCTTCTGTGACAGACAAGGGTAATATCTAGCTATCTACACACTATGTGAAGTAGGCATAAGATAGGCTTATATTCTTATATGTGAATGAATCGAGGATAAGAGTTATTTATCGATCATGTTACGCAAATACATCCAAGTGCTAGTATAAATAGTTTATTACGTTGATTGCATGCTTGTAGTTGTTAGTTGAAAAATCCCCCCAATGGTTGTTTTACCAACACTCTTTATTCCTAATGCGTGGTCAGATTGACGACCTCATCATGGTTGTGCATTCCTAGTTATTAGATTCTTAACATCCATGTGGACGACCCCGGTACTTGCCGCTATCTCCCATTCTTGGTAGTATAGTAGTAGGAACGGGAGCAACATATAAATTCTATCTTTGACATCGTCCCCCTCTCGTATTAGTAGATCTCTCGTGAAAAGGCTATTTATTAGCGACGCTGGGGAGGGGGCAGGTCAATTGCTGAGATTCGGGCAGGAATGCTCACCTAGAATTTTAAGGAGAATTTTTGAAAACATATTTAGCCAGACTCATATGGAGAAATTCACTGGAGTACTGACGTTTATCATGCACCGGAATTTACATATTATAATATCCATTTATTACCAAAAACCAAGTCATTTATGGATATTATTTGGAGGTTCATGCAGATCGAGACTCGCCCTCTGTTCCATTACCTTTTGGGAGACCTACGCCCCATAGAAACTGTCTACCTGAGAATGTTTCTTGGCCCGTAGGTCTTGACACAAGGTGAGAATTCAAGCTCTTCTTGAGTGGTATCTCACTGATGGCCCCGGAAGGAGGCCTTCTTCGCCTTCCACCTATGATGCGTAGAAAAGGCTCAAAGCCAATCCCAGGGAACAATAAAGCTTCATAGCTTATTTTCTTTCCAGTTGCAAGTATTCTGCATCATCACAGACAAGTATATTTCAACGAGCTCTCTCCGAGATAGTTCCCAGATTGTTACGCCTTTCGTGCGAGTTGGAACTTACCTAACAAAGAATTTTGCTACCTTAGAATGATTATTGTTACGACCGTCGTTCACCAGGATTTGGCCACCGGCTCCCTTGTTATCAGGTCAACAACTCCCTTGACCTTCCGGCACTGGAATGGCGTTAGCTCCCATACATAGTATTACAACTTTGCGGAGACCTGTGTTTTTGGTAAACGGTTGCCCTGGCTTTGTCACTATGACCCCTTTTGTGAGGAGGCACCTCTATCCCGAAGTTACGGGCCTATTTTGATAATTATTTTAGAGAGATTTGTCTCGCGCCCCTAGTTATTCTCTATCTACCCACCTGTGTCGATTTTGGGCATAGGGAAAAGGAAATTAAATATCCTAAGAAAAAGGAAAATGCCTTGATTTTTTTTTTATAAAAAAGCAAACTAGATGACCAAATTAAGGTAAGCAGATATTTTAATTAAATGAAACAAATAAAATTTCATCACCCAGGTCCCACCTGTCCATAAATACTAACTTTTATGCCACATCATTCTCCCGGGAGTCAAAAACATTCATCCCCAAATTTCTAAGTGTGTTATCGTCCGAATAATCACCCGTTTAAAGGAAACAAGGGGTGCGCGTCTGGTCTTTAGGACTGCTTTGAAGTCGAGCACTTCTTCCATCGCGATAATCCAGTTAAAAAGTTCATTTGTGTGTTTAGTGGCTATGACCAGGCATTGCACGAGGAGTGCAGCGACTGACTGTACAAGGAGCGTAGCGACTAATTTTGTTGTACAATGCATGTAGTTATTGATAGGCAGAAGAACCATGGTATGCACTTCCATGTCCTAGCTAAAGCGTTACGTATATCTGGTGGAGATCATATTCACTCTGGTACTGTAGTATGTAAACTTGAAGGTGAAAGAGATATAACTTTGGGCTTTGTTGATTTACTACGTGATGATTATATTGAAAAAGATCGTTCCTGCAGTACTGCGTGATGGTTATGATCGGGCCTTGCTCGAGGAGTGCAACGACTAATTTTGTTATGTGATGCACGCAGTTATTTTAGTTTTTTTTTAAACAATGCATGTAATTATTGATAGGCATGAGAATCATGGTATGCACTTCGGCGTCCAATCGAAAGTGTTACGTATGTCTGGTGGAGATCATATTCACTCTGGTACTATAGTAGGTAAACTTGAAGGTGAAAGAGATATAACTTTGGGCTTTGTTGATTTATTGTGTGGTGATTATATTGAAAAAGATCACTCTCGCGGTATATATATCACTCAAGATTGGGTCTCTTTACTTGGTTTTCTTCATATGGCTTCAAGAGGTATTCACGTTTGGCATATGCCTGCTCTAACAGATATTTTTGGAAATTACTCGGTACTAGAATTTGGTGGAGGAACTTTGGACACCCTTGGGGAAATGTGGCAAAAGAAAAGGAAGGAAAATCCATAGAACAACCTCATCCTCTCCAACCCCTCCCCCCAAAGAGAAATCGGGCGGAAAAGGGGGAAAACTCTCTATTCCTAGTTCTCATGTAGCTGATCCTCCAGAACTACAAGAATCCTTAGTTAGGAATGGGATTCCAACTTAGAACCTTTTGAGTGAGATCTTAAGAACAGTTGCTCTTTGGAGAGTACAGTACGATGAAAGTTGTAAGCTATGTTGGGGGGGTTACTGTCTATTGTTAGCTTCTAGATTAAAAATAAGTCGAGGGGCCTGAGAGGCGGTGGTTTACCCTACAGAGGATGTCAGCCGTTCAGGTCTTCTTATCTCTAACTCGTGAACCTAGCCAAAACAAAGCTATATGATAGTACCCCATTTTTTTGATTCGGCGATTCGATCTACGATTTATCATTCATGGACGTTGATAAGATCCATCCATTTAGTAGCACCTTAGGTGGCATGACCTTAAAATAAAGCTGAAGGGAGTGGTTCAAACAAGGAAAGGCTTATGGTGGATACCTAGGCACCTAGTGACGAGGAAGGGCGTAATAATCAATAAATGCTTCGGGGAGTTGAAAATAAGCATAGATCTAGAGGCAATGTTTCGAACTGCCGTTGAATCCATAGGCATGCAAGTGACAACCTAGAAAACTGAAATATCTTAGTAGCCAGAGGAAAAGAAAGCAAACGCAATTTCCGTAATAGTGGCGAGCGAAATGGGAGCAGCCTAAACCATAAAAATGGTATTGTGGGAGAGAAATACAAGCATCGTGCTACTAAGCGAAACAGCCCGAAAGCTGCACCCTATTTGGCAAAAATCTGAAAGAATCACTAGCTTATGCTCTGATCCTAGTAGCATGGGGTACGCTAAATCCCATATAAATCAACAAGGACCACATTGCAAGGCTAAATGCTCCTGGGTAACCGATAGCAAAATAGTATCATGAGGGAAAGCTGAAAAGAACCCCCATCGGGGAGTGAAATAGAACATGAAACCATAAGCTCCCAACGAATGAGAGGAGCTCGGGGATCTGTCTATGTGTTTATTGAAGAATGAGATGGCGACTCATAAGCAGTGACTTGGTTAAAACCCATCGGAGCCATAGCAAAAGTGAGTAGTGTAATTGTCACTACTTATGGACCCGGACTAGGGTGATCTATCCATGACCTGGATGAATCTTGGGTGAATGTAGGGCAATTGTCTCGATGCAGACTTAAAAGGCCACCTTACATACGCTTTACGCCTAATCATTCTGGATAACGCTTGCATCTTCTCTTTTATCAAGGCTGCTGGCACATAGTTAGCCGATGTGTATTGCCCAGATATCGTCATTGCTTCTTCTTCGGGAAAGAAGTTCTTAGTCTGTGGGTCTTCTAAAGTTTAGGTTGTCTAACGGAATATCTTCTCTTCATTTCTTTTTATCTATCTCCGACTTATTTGTCTACTGACATAGATTACTTTTTCATATTTTAATCAATCGTTTATCTCGGTCCTACTAATACTCATCTCACTAACATTATTTTATCAGATTTTATTCATTTTCTTTAAATCTCCACCAACTTTTCTTTTTTCTCTAAAATTCCACCAAACCCCACCAAATTTTCTCTCCTGACGATTTTCTGGGACGGAGGGAGTACTGATAAAGCACCTACTCCGTACTTTACCTTCGGTTATTTGTAATTTCAATTACCCAAGCTCAAAATCGGGGTGGTTAGTTAATACTCAATACTACAGAAACAGATTTTTTATTTTTTATTTTTGAAAAGACAACAGAAACAGATTAATCAATACATATAAATACCATCCGATTTCTACTGAACTCAAAATTGACGAGTACTCAACTCCAGGCTCAACCGTTCCCAAGATTCAATAATCTACAAGAAATGAGGAGTCTTTAACAAAACTAGGAAGCTTAGCTCATAGTAATCATATGGAACAGCAACGGCTTCCCTGCTCATGCCGCAGCAATTCGAAATCAAACCGAACAAATCTCTAACGAGTGAGTAGCTGTTTCTACAAACATAGGATGAGCATATTCAAGGCTTGACTGCAGAAAAGGTGTGCAAAGAGTCAGCCCACTAGGTCCAAATGAATTAGAAATGGCTGCAATGTGGCAACAAAGGCTCAAGCTCTTCACAAGTTAAGGTAAGTTGGGAAGATTGAAGTCTACCAGAGATTACGAAATAAATAGCTCCCGCGACAAATTCAAGGAAAGAGGGATTTAAGGCTTGAATGCCGAGAAGACAACCACAGAGTTGTGTCCACCAAATCCAAATGAATTTGAAATGGCTGCAAG